>OY731403.1:38669119-38900138 GCA_963425845.1 Sphenostylis stenocarpa
CCTTTTAAATATTTTCTAGTAATTTGAAAATGTTTTGTATCACAAAAAAGAGAAGTAATGAATAAACATTGTTATTTACTGTTTACATTCCAAAAGCCCACGTGTACAAAAATTATAAAATAAAAGGGCACACGTGATAAAAAGCCAGATTTCAAATAACTCGCAATAAAGATTAAAGTCGCGAAAGAAAAAGGCGAAATCAAAACCATTCCAGCAGAATAAAGAGCTTCAAGAAAACTAGCTCTAACCTTGTATCCCAATAAAAGAAGGTGCACTAGGAAAAGGCCAACGGAAAGGCTTGATGATCCCCAAGCGGATCCTTGCCTACTCTAGAGGCAAAACAAAAATTACTCCACGACTCAGCATCATCATCACATGAGTCGTCAACCACAGTCATTTGAAGCCTCAATCAACATCCTTCCATCTAAAAAGAAGGAAGCCATCAACGTAGAAAAGCCAACGGAAAGGCTTGATCATCCCCAAGAGGATCCTTGCTTACTCCAGAGGCAAGACAAAAAGATTACCTCACGACTCAGCTTCATCGCCACATGAGTCATCAAGCAAACTCATCCAGAATCTCCGCCACTTCCCCAAAGGAGAATAAGGAGAATAAAGAACTACACAAAGAGTTCATCAAAGAAAATATGGAGTCAAATCCTCCATATCACCAGGGGGCAAAAAAAGAAAAACTTTCATTCCCCAATAGAGGCCACAACGAAAAAGGCCGAATAAATATCTCCAAATAGAGCATTTCAGAAAAGTCTACAAAAAGAGGAAAACAAGAAAATTTCCATCTTCCAGCTCAAATAAGAGCTTCACAAAGCCAGGAGCCAGGACTCCATCATCAAATTTGGATCCCTAGGAAACCGAAAGACTCCTCGGTGAATCCCAAAAAAGAGAAAAGAAGAAAATTTCTTCATTTCACTCAATAAAAGAGCCTCACAAGACCAGGAGCCAAGACTCCATCATCAAATTTGGATCCCCAAGAAAAACTCCCCAGGGATCGCTAAAAAGAAAAGAGAAAAAGATATCTTTTCATCTAAAGAAAAAAGCCAATGTGCATAAAAAGGCGCACATATGTAAAAACCAAATCGCGAAAAAAGAAATTCAAATCGCGAGGAAAAGATAAAAACCCATTCCCCAGCAGGAATAAGAGCATAGGCAAAGCCAGCTCAAACAACAGCGTCCAATAAGGAGTCAAAAACTACATTCCTCCCTAGGGGGCAATTCAAAAAAAGATCCCCAGAAAACAATCAAATCCCTGGTGGATCACCAAAAAGAGAAAAATCCCCAGCAAGCCTACCAACAAAAGGCAAAATACAAAATTCATATCCTCAGGGAATTAATCATCTGGAAAACCCAATATGAATATCCCCAGTGAAAGGCAAAACCTTCACTCCCAAGAATGCCTATGCCTCCTCAGAGGCAAGCAAAGAGCTGATATCCCCAAGAAACGGGAAATCAACCTATGCAAGAGGTAATACAAGCACAAAGCTTTCAAAAAAAAAGCATCTGCCTACTCAGAGGTATTATCAAGAACAAATATCCTCAAGTAAAACATCAGCCTATTCAGAGGCGAAAAAAACAACAAAGCCTTCACCACTGTTGAAGCATCTGCCTAATCAAGAGGCACAATCAAACCAAATATCCCCAATGGATTCCCGCCTAAATAAGAGGCAACCAACAAAGAATCCCCGGCAAAGCCGGATGGCTAAAAAAGAAATGCCAAAAACAAGAAATCCCCGGCAAAGCCGGATGGCTAAACGAAAAAGCCAAAAACAAAGAATCCCCGGTAAAACCGGACGACTAACAAAAAAAGTCAAATCAAATATTTCCCCACGGAATAGGCGCATGATAAAAAACAGTAAGCCGCCAACACATCTCCAAAACCAGATGACCACAGGATTGACTATCAAAAAGTCATCCTAAAAGTCTTGCAGAATGGGGTTTATTCAGAACCTTGCAGAACAGGGTTCGTACCAGGTGGGGGTAGGTACCCACAAGAGCCTTGCAGAACGGGGTTTATACCGGGTGGGGGTAGGTACCCACAAGAGCCTTGTAGAACGGGGTTCGTACCAGGTGGGGGTAGGTACCCACAAGAGCCTTGCAGAACGGGATTCGTACCAGGTGGGGGTAGGTACCCACAAGAGCCTTGCAGAATGGGGTTCGTACCGGGTGGGGGTAGGTACCCACAAGAGCCTTGCAGAACGGGGTTCGTACCACGTGGGGGTAGGTAACCACAAGAGCCTTGCAGAATGGGGTTCGTACCACGTGGGGGTAGTTACCCACAAGAGCCTTGCAGAACGGGGTTCGTACCGGGTGGGGGTAGGTACCCACAAGAGCCTTGCAGAACGGGGTTCGTACCGGGTGGGGGTAGGTACCCACAAGAGCCTTGCAGAACGGGGTTCGTACCGGGTGGGGGTAGGTACCCACAAGAGCCTTGCAGAACGGGGTTCGTACCAAGTGGGGGTAGGTACCCATCAGAGCCTTGCAAAACGGGGTTCGTACCGGGTGGGGGTAGGTACCCATCGAGCCTTGCGAACGGGGTTCGTACCGGGTGGGGGTAGGTACCCACCGAGCCTTATAAAATAAGGTTTATACCGGATGAGGGTAGGTACTCATCAGAATCTAGCAAAATGCAGATTCGTACCAGGTGGGGGTAGGTACCCACCAAAGCCTTATAAAATAAGGTTTATACCGGATGAGGGTAGGTACTCATCAAAATCTAGCAAAAATGCAGATTCGTACCGGGTGGGGGTAGGTACCCACCAAAGCCTTATAAAATAAGGTTTATACCGGATGAGGGTAGGTACTCATCAGAATCTAGCAAAAACGCAGATTCGTACCAGGTGGGGGTAGGTACCCACCAAAGGCTTATAAAATAAGGTTTATACCGGATGAGGGTAGGTACTCATCAGAATCTAGCAAAAACGCAGATTCGTACCAGGTGGGGGTAGGTACCCACCAAAGCCTTATAAAATAAGGTTTATACCGGATGAGGGTAGGTACTCATCAGAATCTAGCAAAAATGCAGATTCGTACCAGGTGGGGGTAGGTACCCACCAAAGCCTTATAAAATAAGGTTTATACCAGATGAGGGTAGGTACTCATCAGAATCTAGCAAAACGCAGATTCGTACCAGGTGGGGGTAGGTACCCACCATAGCCTTATAGAATAAGGCTTGTACCGGATGAGGGTAGGTACTCATCAAAACTTAGCAGAATGCATTAGGTGGAGTAAAATACTCACCTAAGCATTTACAAAAAACGGGTTGCAAAGACCTTACTTCTATTAGAGGATAGTTCAGTGTTGAGCACCTCGGAAGTAAGTACCCACAAGAGTTTAGCAAAATGCAAACTCATACCGGGTGAGGGTAGGTACTCACCAAAGCCTTGTAAAACAAGGTTTATACCTAGTGGGGGTAGGTACCCACAAGAGTCTAGCGAAATGCAGACTCATACCGGGTGAGGGTAAGTACTCACCAGAGCCTTATAAAGTAAGGCTCAAACCAGATAGGGGTTGGTACCTATCAAAAATATTTATCATTCGGAGGATCAGCAAAGAAGCATCCGAAGGATAACCTAGCAAAAGGGTTAACTCCTTCCCCTACCAACTAATTTTGTCGGCATGTTAAGCCAACAGATTAGTCAGGCAGGTGAAGGGGGGGCAGCTGTAGACCCTTAATTTTGCCCGGTCTCTCAATAAAGGCTAAAGAGACTTCCTACAACAAAGACAAAGCTCGCCTGACATCTCAATAAAGGCCCAGAAGACTTCCTATATGAAGATAAAGCTTTAATGGGCGTTTATCGGCATCAAACGACGTCCGAATACAGAAAGGAAAGCTTCCCAGGGGTCCCAGAACACAAAGGCTGGCCAAAACAGGTCGAGACGGTCGTCCCAAGGTCGAGACGGCCGTCCCAACCTTCCCTGGCCAAGTGGGACGGCCATCCCAAGTGGGACTGCCAGTCCCAGGTTTCAGGTGGTCTCAGCCTTTGTAAAAGAGGCAGTTGGGACGGCCGTCCCAACCCAGACGGCCGTCCAAACCCAGAGGGCGTCCCAAATGTGCAGGCAGCGAGAAAACTATAAATAGGAGGCTCATTTGCCACTGTTTCACACACCAGACAACTCTCAGTACTTGTCTATCCTCTTCCCTCTTCGAATGAACTCTCTGATTGCCTTAATAAGGTAACAATCAGTTAAGGAATCATATTCCAGCATTCGATTCTTCTGTAAAATTTAGTAGAGTCAGTGTTGTATTCGGAGAGGAGAGTCTTTGTAGAGCGAGGGATTGCCAAAACGCATCCTCATAGTCAAAAGATTCGCAATACAAAGCTTGTTGCGGAGGTTCTTTTCAATTCTCTTCTCTTTTACTGCTTTATTTATTGCTTTCTGTATGCAATGTCAACTAAAGTCATGTAGATAGCCATTTTTAACATTATGCACATAGACCCCTAATTTTTCCCGGCCTCTCAAAATAAAGGCTAGGGAAACTCCACACGAAAATAAAGTTCGCCCGGCTTCATATCAAAAACCGAGAAAGACCTCCCGCAACAAGACGGGGTTCACCCATCCACACAATAAAGACTAAGGAGACTTCCTACACGAAGATAAAGCTCACCCGGAATCTTAATAAAGGCCAAGAAGACTACCTATATGAAGATAAAGCTTCAACGGACATCTATCGGCATCAATCTACGTCCGAAAAAAGGAAAGGAAAGCTTCCCGAGGGTCCCAGAACGCGAAAACAGGCCAAGACAGGTTGGGACAGCCGTCCCAAATACCAAAAGACAAGTGAGACACACGTCTCACCTTTGGGACGCACGTCCCAAAGCCCAAAATTCAAGTGGGACGGCCGTCCCAACCCAAACTAGCCGTCCCACTCTCCCCCCAGCTTGGCCCAATGTAAATTTTGCAGTTGGGACGACCGTCCCAACCCAGACGGCCGTCCCAGATGTCCAGGCAGCGAAATCTATAAATAGGAGCCTCGTTTGTCATTCTCCACACCCCAGACAACTCCAAGACGTGTGTTCTTCTCTCCCTGCTTCGAATGATCTCTCTGATTGCCTTTAATAGGTAACAATCAGATAAGGAATTTGTATTCTGGCATTCGATTCTTCTAGTAAATTTTAGTCGAGTCGAGTTTATTCGAGAGGAGAGTCGTTGTAGAGTGAAGGATTGCCGCAAAGTGTCCTCTGTATAAAAGACTTATAATATAAAGCTTGCTTCGGAGGTTCTTCTCAATTCTCTTCCCTTTTATTGCTTTATTTACTACTTTCTGTATGCAATGTAGATAAAACCATGTAGATAGCCATATTTAAATACTGTACGAATAAAATAGGGTAATAGTGTAATTTCTTGTAATCTTTACTTAAATGAATTAATCCGTCATAGGGAACCCGAAAGGGGCGTTGTGGGGTGCTAATACCTTCCCCACACGTAACTAACTCCCTTACCCGACTCTGGTTATAATGGCCAAGTTTGGTTTTTATTAAAATCAATGCCTTTTTCTCTTTTTCCAATGTTTATGGTTAAAACATTGGTGGCGACTCCAAAAGAACCCTTTTCGAAAACCTTGCTTCTATTAGAGGATAGTTCAGCGTTGAGCGCCTCGGAAGCAATGAACATATTTTTAACAAAAAACGTGAGTCTCAACCATCTTTTCCCGACCGCTCGCATTAACGTTCGAGATGTCCCAGGACGTCGGAACGGACGGCGGCGACAGATGGCGACTCCACTGGGGAAGCTAGAGAGTTGATCCCATTTAGTGACGGATAAATTCAAACTAAGTAAAGATTTGAAATTACGCCTTTACCCTTTTCTGTATTTTTATTGTATGGCTTTAATAACTGCTGTATGATTACTTCTGCAAATTGTTTAAAATATAAATTGCACACAAAAACCCTTGCACACAACAGTCCCTCTATACCCGGGGGCAAGAGTGAATACCTATAGGGAGTGGGTGGCAGATACGACCGACTTGTTGGCACACGGGGCTACAACTGTTGTCGGAAACCACCATGACCCGATGACTGAGAGATTGAGAGGTCCCTATAATGGGGGCACCTTGGGGACCTTTGGCCTTGGTGAGAACATTTAGAACCGCCTAAACCAAGCACGTTTCTGCAGGAAAACCCTACCTCGTGACTAAATAAGCGTGGCTCTGCTCGTGGATGTATGAATTGTGTGTGCATACGTTTGCTGCATTTGTATTGATGCATTAGCATAGGGTAATCATACAACAAACAAAAAATGAAAAACCCTAAAAATCATAAAAGTGATAAGATAAAAGACCTTTATCTCGGACAGTCTTCAGTTAAGCTAGCCTGGTTTCAGGTTCTTTATAAGCTAAGTAGCCACGTTGACCAACAGAAGAGATAAAGGGTCATAAAAAATATAAAAACAAATCAAAGCCATGAAAATACCTCTGTTACAAAATAAAAGTTTTTTAACAAAAGTCCTATAATTCATACCACTTGTTGCTCATAAAAATAAAAAGAGAAGAAAATAGGGCTCCCTTCATTAAAATCCATAAACATTCATATAGATAAGCTTTCTTTTCGAGAAAAACCCAGTACTATCATGCATCATATTAGGAATAAAACATGATAATACTTAGAAAAATAAACACTTACATGCATGCATTTACAAAAAATTCATCCTCATATCATGCATTTTCACTTTTGCTAGTTAATGGAGGGATCCGGTAATAGACAATTAAAGAAAGTGGAGATCCTTCTATGCCGTGTAGAGAAGTTAAGGCAGTTGTGTACATATATGCCGCCAGAGGTCTGTGCTAGTTTTGAGAAGTCTTATGGAAGAATTCTTGACCTCTTGAAGATCAGTATTGATCCAATATTTGTTAGAGCATTAGTCCACTTCTGGAGTCCCAATCTACACTGCTTTGAGTTCTCGCAGTTTGACTTGGTACCAACCTTAGAAGAATATGAACTCATGGTCAGATGGCCTCAGTCAGTCGAGGTCTATGTTTGTTCGGGAGTATACGTAGCCGTGAGTAAGGTTGCTACTATCATACGACTGCCTCCTCATCAATCCACCCTAGAGGGAAAAGGGAATATCAGAGGTTGGAGAATGGCTGTAATAGAAGACCACTTAGTTTCTCTGGCTGAAAAGAAAGATTGGTCAACATTCAACAAAACTCTAGCATTGGCAATGTTTGGAATCATATTATTCCCATTTCATGTGAACATTGTGGATCATGCTTGCAATAGATGCATTTTTTGCACGGGATGTGTACTCAAAGAGTCCTATACCCGCAATCCTCGCCGACACCCCGCTTTCCGTAGATTTTTGCTGACAGAAACAAGGGAAAACACTTAGATGTTGCACTTCATTGCTATACGTATGGGCCATTACTCATTTGTATGCTTCAAGCCACATGGGCGTATTTCCTGATCCTCTAAGGAGTTTTTCAAAAATCCCTCTTCAACATCGTCAAGCCTTAGAGTGGAAAACCGAGTTAGAAAACTGGAACATAGAGCATGTATCATGGGTTTGCCCTTGGTTCCGACCCGGTTATATTCTCGTACGATGCGGAGATTACCTGAGCATACCACTTCTAGGTCTCGGAGGTTGTATAGCCTACTCTCCTAAGATGGCTATGAGACAACTTATGAGAACCCGGACCGCGCCAATTCGGGAAGAGCTCGGAGGGTCGAGTCTATGCCATTATTCCCATAGCTTTGAAGAAGTATCCGCTGTCCGGAAAGCATGGGAAAGACCGAGTCTATATGGGAGATAAAGAACTCGGAAAGGTTCGGGTATCTACATCCCATGAATATGAAGAATGGAGGAAAAATAGAGGGATACCCCAACCATCTGCTGCATTCACTACAACGTTAGTCGGTGAAGAGCTACAATTGCGGGTCAATGCCTTAAACAAGAGGGTTGAAGTCATGGAAGCTCAGCTAACGGCTTTTGAAGAAAAAGAGCAAGAATCAACCCTTATAATAGATGGTCTAAAAAGGCAATGTAGAAAGAAGGACCACGAAATAGAGCGTCTTAAGAATGATTGTGCTGACTATCAGGAAGAGACTAAACAAGCATTGAAGATTCCGAGACTTGAGCAAGATAGTCTGTTCCAGGACATGAATGACGAAATAGCACATCTTGAGAGCACGCTTGCGAACAGTGCAAGAACGATCAAGTTAATACAGGATGACCTAGCAAATACTCGGTCGGAAGCACGAAGTGGTGGGAAACCGCTGAAAAATACAGAGTAGACCTAGAGGAGCTACATGAGAAAGAAAAAGATGGATTAGCTCGGTATGGTCAATTACTTCTTGAAAAAGACCGAATAATAAAGAGGTCTTATCAGCAAGCATGCCTTGATCGTTCATCGGGAAGAGAAGACAAAAGAGGCTCGTCGATATAGTGAAGATATGAGCCGGGCGGTATACTGAGCAAATCAAGACGCTCGAAATCACGTGATAACAGTGAAGACGAATTACGAAGAAAGCCCGATTTACCTATAGGATTCTTCAAGCTTTTTCGCTTTTGTCAGCACTTGCTTCAAAGCATTGTATAGAAGGATACACACTTTCTAATAAAAGGATTTTTTTCTCTCTCTCCTTAAATTGTCTATTGCATTCATAAGTTGCATACATTCACATATCCCTCCTCGTTTTAATAATAAAGATAATAAAAAGAAAGAATTAACTGATGTGCTTTCCACAAATCAGAAAAATGGAAAAGAAGCCTTTTGTCATCAAAATCTCTACGACGGTCGATAAACCCGAAGATAATAACAAACAAGCACCGTTAATCATTCCAAACGATAAAAGGGAAGAAGCAATAGTGCCTTTACGTTTATTCGTGCCGCGTCCTTTCCCTTATTCATCAAATAAAGCTATACCTTGGAGATACTCAGAAGAATTGCCAGTTAATCAAGATATCTCCAACATAGCCGGTATTGGGGGCATGACTCGAAGCGGAAGAATATACTCCCCCAAGGAATTACAAGAAAATACTCCTAAAGAGAAGGCGAAAAATAAGGCCGAAGAAGAAAAGGAATCCAAGGAGGAGACAGATGAGTTACTCCAATACATAAGACAAAGTGAATACTCTATCATCGATCAACTCAATCGTACTCCAGCAAAGATAACTTTGTTATCACTCATCATGAGTTCGGAACCGCATCGAAACGCATTGTTAAAGGTTTTGAATGAATCATTCGTTCCGCATGCAATATCCCAAGACAAGTTTGAAGGAATTATTGGTAATATTACAGCCGATAATCACCTTACATTCACTAATGAAGAACTCCCTATTGAAGGGTCCAATCATAATAAACCCTTGCATATTTCTGTCAAATGCAAGGAATATCTCATTTCCAGAGTTCTTGTGGACAATGGGTCATCCTTAAATGTTATGCCTAAAAGTACACTCGACAAGATAACAGTGCAAGGAACCCACATGCGCCCGAGTAATACAGTTGTTTGAGCCTTTGACGGATCAAGACGAGAAGTAGTAGGAGAGATCAGTCTACCAATCCAAATTGGCCCTACTATCTTCAACATAGACTTCCACGTGATGGACATCACGCCAGCATATAGTTGTCTCCTTGGTAGACCTTGGATTCATAGCGCTAAAGCAATACCTTCAACGCTCCACCAGAAAGTCAAGTTTGTGATAAACGATAAACTAGTCACAGTTCAAGCTGAAGAAGACTTTTTGATTAGCAAACCGTCTGTCCAACCATATGTGGATGCGGCTGAAGAGGCTCTTGAAACATCTTTTCAAGCGCTCGAAATTGCCAACATAGAAAGATTCCCTGCTAATATAAAGGTGGCCCATATGATGAAAAGATATGGATATCGCCCAGGACAGGGGCTCGGAAAGAATGCTCAAGGGATAAGAGAGCCACCAGATTTCAAGGATAATCCGCTAAAGTATGGTTTAGGGTACGACCCCACAAAAGATCAAATCATACGAAAAATAGGGAAGTCTTACCTCTCGAAGATGGTATTCCGAAAAGAAGGGGTATTAGCGCAAAGGGTAGCGTTAGTCACTAGGTGTCCTTCTTCTGATTCTAAGGGATGTAAACCTAGTGACTATTAGAGATCACTCCTCGGGGTATGCCCGGCCCCCGAGCATCTTTAGGGCACACATTTCCTTGAAATTACAAAAGAATGTTATTCTTACTATCTGCTTCTTTTCTTGCTAAATGTATCTATACCCCATTTTAATAAACAAGGTTTAGATAAAACGTTTTGTTTCAAATGCGTCCGAATAATTAAAGCGCCGCAAAGTAAAGTAAAAAATGATTGATTAACTAGAAACACAAATGAAATCTATCTTAACAAAATCAAGTTTCGACAATGTTGTGCAAAAAAATGTATATGCATATAAAAGAAAAGCTCGTCAAGGCCAAAGGCCGAGACAAGAGAATAAAAGGGCAAAATACCCGGCAGGAAACCCACAAAGGGGGCTGCACAAAAGTTAGGGTAAACCCGGCAGGAGACCCGAACAATAATAAAGGGTAGCCTGGGCAAAAATTAGGGTTATTAAAAGTCTGCTAGGTATTCCTTAAACATAAATACAAAAAAAGGGAAACCTAGACAAAAGTTAGGACATAAGCACAGCATCCTAGATTGAAAACCTGAAAGGGCGGCCTAGGAAAGTTAATCGATCACAAAAAGGCGCCATAAATCAGTAAACAACGACGCCACATCATAAGAGTGAAACGTTTATCTAAACTAGCCTAAACACCGACCAACCTTGGCTAGCCATTCTTACAAAAACCTCTATTATAAAAAATATCCCTCTAAAACACAAGCCTTTGTTGTAAATCCTATTCTTTCTCTTCTCTTGACCATTTCACTATAAAGCATTCAAGTAATAAAGGGGAATGTGGTAACATAGTGATCAATAGGAAGGTCGAAATCCCTAAGGAAAGGAAGGAGGGCATTGATATGGCAGTTGCCCTACGAACAAAAGATAATTCTTCGGCCATAGCAAAGAAAATTCCAAGACGGCAAATCAATACAGCTTAGCTTGTTGATCAAGAAACAGGATGACATAAAGGCACAACAGCGAGAATGCGCCCGAAGTCAAAGCACATCAGTTAAAACTTTCAAAATATTAACTGAAATAGATCATAGGATGCATATCATGAAGCATTACATGCATTAAAGCATAAATGAAGGGAATCCTATCTTCAGTTTCATCAAAAAACACGAAAATTAACTCAAAAAACAACAACATCAACATAAGAAGCTTGAGACGGCCGTCCCAAAGTCCAGACGGCCGTCCCAAGTACCCAGATTCAGTTGGGACGCATGTCTCAGGTGGGTGTTGGCCTGTGTGCAATTTTTACAGTTGGGACGGCCGTCCCAAACCTCCATGCGCGGCCTATATAGGTGGGGCGCGGGTTTTGGCTCCAGTACCTCAATCCAAGCTTCCTATCTTGCTTTTCCTCCTTCTCTATACACTTTTAGCATCCCTAAGAGAGCAGAGCTCACAATGGAACGTGGGGAAGCCTCATCCAGGAGAAAGCGCACCAGGACTGCTGCCAGAAGAACTCCTGTCACCAGCATGTTGCTAGCAGAGGCACATCAACAACGACTGGCAAATATCCAACAATTTTCCTGGTATCCTATGCTGCGACTGGATTTTGAAATCTTAGCTACATTCGGCTGGGAGCAAGATGTCAGAAAGTTCATCCACAACATAGGATGGGACTTTCTGCTCCATGAGCCACCTACTCGGATCCACCGCACTGCCACAATGGAATTTCTTGCCTCTGTCAACATGATGGAAATGCCATCCGCAACTCCAAGAGTGCCACCAACTCAAGCTGTCTCCTACTGGATGGAAGGAGCCTACCGGACCACTGTTCTGGATAACTTTAATGTCATAATGGGTTTCTGCCAAAGAACAGATACAAGAACACCAGAATACCGGTCCGCATATCTGGAGAAACCTGCTGTTCTCACCACCACTAGCATGTGGAAAGAGATCACTGGAGCTCACAACCTGCCAACTCACTTGAAAGGGGCATCCTTTTCTCCTCCTCTCTGCATATATCATAAATTGCTCGCCGGGACCCTACACAGCCGGAAGGAGAGCCAGGGGAAGGTAACGCTGGCTGACCTTTTCATCGTTTACTGTATGCACCAGGGGCATAAGTGCAACCCAGGATACGCATTCCTGAAGGCCATAAAGGAATGCGGTACTCGGGGACCAGCATGAGCTATCATGGTGGCTCCCCTCCTTACCCCTTTAGCTGAGTATTGGGGATGCACTGATGGAGAAGATCTCCCAGCTGAACTCCAACCAGAGCCTATCAACGGAGGAGTGCTGACACACATGAACATCCTCGGCGAGGCAAGGAACAGGGGTTCATCTTGAACCCTATCATCTCGATTTCATGGGATATGCGCGACTTCGATACGCCGCAAGACATCCCTACTACCTCCGAATCCCAGCAGCGATCCACGCGATCCAGACTTCCACGGCCTGTACCGACGCCCGGACGAGGAGCATGCATACATGGAAGGAGAGTTCCAGTTCATACGCCGGCAGTTTAGTCAGCTGACTGTTAGGCGAGATAGGACGGACCGCCAGATAGAGAGCTTGGTCCAGACTCAGGCAAGGTTCCAGCGCCGCCTACTCTGCCGCTTCCCTTCGCCAGTACCATCCTCCCACTCCAGTCCAGAGGCAGATGATTAGGAGGAGTCTTTTTTATAATTTTTAGTATTTTGAAATGCTTGAATGTATTAAACAAAAAACAGTAATAAATAAAAGTAGTTATTTCTGTTTCATATTTCAAAAGCCCATGTTTACAAAAACTATAAAATAAAAGGCACACATGATATACTAAAAAGCCGGATTTCAAAAATTCGCGATAAAATTAAATCGCGATAGAAAAAGGCAAAATCAAAATTATCTTCAGCAAAATAAGGAGCTTCAAGGAAACTAGTTCCAACCATCAACCTTCTACACCAATAAAAGAAGGAGAAGAAAAGCCAATGGAAAAGGCTTGATCATCCTCAAGAGGATCCTTGCCTATTCAAAGGCAGAAAAATACTCCCTGACTCAACACCACCACATGAGTCGTCAAACATAAATCACTTGGAGCTGCAATCAGCATCCTTCCACCTAGAAAAGACATCAACAAAGAAGAAAGGCCGACGGAAAGGCTCGACCATCCCCAAGAGGATCCTTGCCTACTCCAAAGGCAAAATGAAAAAGACTACTTCGTGACTCAGCTTCATTACCACATGAGTCATCAAGCACACTTATATAAGGATCTCCGCTTCATTCCCCAACAGAGAACAAGGGTTACATAAGAGCCCATCATATGAAGTCAAGCTCTTTATATCACCGGGGGGCAACAAAAAGAAAAGAAAGAAAATTTTTCATCCGCAACAAAGGCCACTACAGAAAAAGGTCAAATAAATGTCTCTAAACAGAGCATATCAAGAAAAATCTCTACAAAGAAGAAAAGAAGAAAAATCTTCACCCCGATAAATAAAAAGCTTCACAAAGCCAAGAGCCAAGACTCCATCATCAAAGTTAGATCCCCAAAGAAATAAAGGAAAATTCCCCAGGGATCACCGAAAAGAAAAAAGAAAAAGATATCTTTTCATTCAAAAAAGAAGCCAATGTGCATAAAAAGAGCACACATGCAAAAAACCAAATCGCAAAAAGAGAGAGAAATCGCGAGAAAAGGGTAAAAACCCATTCCCCAGCAAAATAAGAGCTTAGGCAAAACCAGCTCAAACAACAGCAGCCAATAAGGAGTCAAAAAACTCCATTTCTCCCTAGAGGGACAATTCAAGACAGATCTCCGGAATAAAATTAATTCCCCAATGGATCATCAACAAGAAAACTACCCCAATGAGCCTACGACAAAGGCAAACTACAAAATTATATCCACAGGGAGTTAATCGCTCATAACACCCAAAGACGAATATCCATAGTGAAGCACAAAAGCCTTCACTTGCAACAAAGCAAGCAAAAAACTAATATCCCCAAGAAATGGGAAATCAACCTATACAAGAGGCAATCTAAACCCTCAAAGTCTTCACCACTATTGAAGCATTCGCCTAATCAAGAGGCACAACAAAATCCCCAAATGAATCTTCACCTAATCAAGAGGCACCATCAAGAAGAGAATTCAAAATCCCTAGAGGATTCCCGCCTAAGAAAAAGCCAAAACAATGAAATCCCCGGCAAAAGCCGGATGGCTAAAAGAAAAAGCCAAAACAATGAAATCCCCGGCAAAAGATGGATGGCTAAAAGAAAAACCCAAAACAAAGAATCCCCGGCCAAGACCGGATGACTAAAAGAAAAAGCCAAAACAATGAAATCCCCGGCAAAGCCGGATGGCTAAACAAAAAAGCCAAAAACAAAGAATCCCCGGTAAAACCGGATGACTAACAAAAAAGTCAAATCAAATATTCCCCACGGAATAGGCGCATGAACAGAAACAAGTAAGCCGCCAACACATCTCCTAAAACAGATAATCACAGGATTAACTACCAAAAAGTCCATCTTGAGAACCTTACAGAACGGGGTTTTGACCGGGTGGGGGTAGGTACCCATCAGAATCTTGCAGAACGAGATTCGGACCGGGTGGGGGTAGGTACCCATCAGAATCTTGCAGAACGAGATTCGGACCGGGTGGGGGTAGGTACCCATCAGAACCTTGCAGAACGGGGTTCGGACCGGGTGGGGGTAGGTACCCATAAGAACCTTGCGGAACGGGGTTCGGACCGGGTAGGGCTAGGTACCCATCGAGCCTTGCGGAACGGGGTTCGGACCGGGTGGGGGTAGGTACCCATCGAGAATCTTGCGGAACGAGATTCGGACCGGGTGGGGGTAGGTACCCATCGAGCCTTGCGGAACGGGGTTCGGACCAGGTGGGGGTAGGTACCCATCGAATCTTGCGGAACGAGATTCGGACCGGGTGGGGATAGGTACCCATCGGAACCTTGCGGAACGGGGTTCGGACCGGGTGGGGGTAGGTACCCATCGGAACCTTGCGGAACGGGGTTCGGACCGGGTGGGGGTAGGTACCCATCGAATCTTGCGGAACAAGATTCGGACCAGGTGGGGGTAGGTACCCATCGGAATCTTGCGGAACGAGATTCGGACCAAGTGGGGGTAGGTACCCATCGGAACCTTGCGGAACGGGGTTCGAGACCGGATGAGGGTAAGTACTCATCGGAATCTAGCAAAAATACGGATTCGTACCGGGTGGGGGTAGGTACCCACCAAAACCTTAAAAATAAGGTGCATGCCGGATGAGGGTAAGTACTCATCGAATCTAGCAAAAATGCGGATTCGTACGGGTGGGGGTAGGTACCCACCAAAACCTTAAAAATAAGGTCCGTACCGGATGAGGGTAAGTACTCATCAGAATCTAGCAAAAATGCAGATTCGTACCGGGTGGGGGTAGGTACCCACCAAAACCTTAAAAATAAGGTATGTACCGGATGAGGGTAAGTACTCATCAGAATCTAGCAAAGATGCAGATTCATACCGGGTGGGGGTAGGTACGCACCAGAACCTTAAAAATAAGGTTTTGTACCAAATGAGGGTAGATACTCATCAAAACTTAGCAAAATGCATCGGGTAGAGTAAAAATACTCACCAAAAGCATTTCTAAAAGCGGGAACAAAGACTTGCTTCTATTAGAGGATAGTTCAGTGTTGAGCACCTCGGAAGAAAAGTACCCACAAGAGTTTAGCGAAATGCGAACTCATACCAGGTGAGGGTAGGTACTCACCAAAACCTTGTAAGAACAAGGTTCATACCTAGTGGGGGTAGGTACCCACAAAAGTCTAGTAAAATACAGACTTATACCGGGTGAGGGTAGGTACTCACCAGAGCTTTATAAAAGGAGGCTCAAACCAGATAGGGGTTGGTACCTATCAAAATATTTATCATCCGGAGGATCAGCAAAGAAGCAGCATCCGAAGGATAACAGGGCAAAAGGGTTAACTCCTTCCCCTGCCGAATAATTTTGTCGGTATATTAAAACCAACAAACTAATTAGGCAGGTGAAGGGGGGGCAGCTGTAGACCCCTAATTTTGCCCGGCCTCTCAAAATAAAGGCTAGGGAAACTCCACACCAAAATAAAGTTCGCCCGGCTTCATATCAAAAACCGAGAAAGACCTCCCGCAACAAGACGGGGTTCACCCATCCACATAATAAAGACTAAGGAGACTTCCTACACGAAGATAAAGCTCGCCCAGAATCTTAATAAAGGCCAAGAAGACTACCTATATGAAGATAAAGCTTCAACGGACATCTATCGACATCTATCGACATCAATCTACGTCCGAAAAAAGGAAAGGAAAGCTTCCCGGGGGTCCCAAAACGCGAAAACAGGCCAAGACAGGTTGGGACAGCCGTCCCAACTTGGGACAGTCGTCCCAAACACCAAAAGACAAGTGAGACGCACGTCTCACCTTTGGGACGCACGTCCCAAAGCCCAAAATTCAAGTGGGACGGCCGTCCCAACCCAAACTGGCCGTCCCACTCTCCCCCCAGCTTGGCCCAATGTAAATTTTGCAGTTGGGACGGCCGTCCCAACCCAGACGGCCGTCCCAGATGTCCAGGCAGCGAAATCTATAAATAGGAGTCTCATTTGTCATTCTCCACACCCTAGACAACTCCAAGACTTGTCTTCTTCTCTCCCTGCTTCGAATGATCTCTCTGATTGCCTTTAATAGGTAACAATCAGTTAAGGAATTTGTATTCCAGCATTCGATTCTTCTAGTAAATTTTAGTCGAGTCGAGTTTATTCGAGAGGAGAGTCGTTGTAGAGTGAAGGATTGCCGCAAAGCGTCCTCTGTATAAAAGACTTATGATATAAAGCTCGCTTCGGAGGTTCTTCTCAATTCTCTTCCCTTTTATTGCTTTATTTACTACTTTCTGTATGCAATGTAGATAAAACCATGTAGATAGCCATATTTAAATACTGTACGAATAAAATAGGGTAATAGCGTAATTTCTTGTAATCTTTACTTAAATGAATTAATCCGTCATAGGGAACCCGAAAGGGGCGTTGTGGGGTGCTAATACCTTCCCCACACGTAACTAACTCCCTTACCCGACTCTGGTTATAATGGCCATGTTTGGTTTTTATTAAAATCAATGCCTTTTTCTCTTTTTCCAATGTTTATGGTTAAAACATTGGTGGCGACTCCAAAAGAACCCTTTTCGAAAACCTTGCTTCTATTAGAGGATAGTTCAGCGTTGAGCGCCTCGGAAGCAATGAACATATTTTTAACAAAAAACGCGAGTCTCAACCATCTGTTCGCGACCGCTCGCATTAACGTTCGAGATGTCGCAGGACGTCGGAACGGACGGCGGCGACAATGCAATAAAATAGGGTAATCGCGTAATTTCTCGTAATCTTTACTTAAATGAATTAATCCATCATGGGGAACTCGAAAAGGGCGTTGTGGGGGTGCTAACACCTTCCCCACACGTAACTAACTCCCTTACCTAACTCTGGTTATGATGGTCGTCGCCGCCGTCTCAAAAGAGAAGGTCGGTCAGAGCAACGCGATGGTTTTTCGACCCTTTTGATTTTCGCATTTTTTATGGGTGGTTACAATGCCTTTAGGTTGTCCGATAACCGGGCTAACCTAGGGGCGAGATTTTCAAAAAGTTTCCTTGGGTTGTCCGATAACCGGGCTAACCCAAGGACTTATTTATTTTGGGTTCTATGGAGTCGCCACCGACGTTTTTACCGGAAACATCGGAAAAGGTTTTTGAAAGGCGTTGGTTTTCGAAAACCAACTTTGGTCATTAGAACCAGAGTTGGGTAAGGGAGTTAGTTACGTGTAAAGGGAGTATTAGTCCCTTTACGACGCCCCTTTCGGGTTCCCTATCACAGGCCAGCTTTTATTGTTAATAAATAAATCGGAAAATATACTTTTGCCCTTTTTATTATGCGGAATTTAAAGTGATGACTACATGGCCCTAATCTATTGCATAATTAAAATTAAAGCGTTAAAAGTAGAGAGGAAAAAATTAAACCTCCAAAGCAAGCTTTTTATATTTCTCTTTGAAAAGAGGGTGCTTTTTGGTAGCCCTTCACTCTATTGCGAGACCGCCGATCTCGTCTGACAGGGTCGAGACCGCCGTCTCGATTGCCAAACGCAGCGAGACCGCCGTCTGGGGAAACGAGATCGTCGTCTCGTCCTTCGCAGGTGGCGAGACCGCCGTCTCGTCAAGCGAGACGGCAGTCTCGTCCCAACAAGGCGAGAAAACTTATTTTTTGGTACAGAAACTCCCTCCTATCCTAGTATGGGGCCTAATAGTCTCTCCTAATGGCTTGTTAGGCTTCGTCCATCTTTAAATAGGAGGTCTTCTGGTCTTTATTTGGAGGTCGGGCAAGATTTGGGGTCTACAATGGCCAAGTTTGGTTTTTATTAAAATCAACACCTTTTTATCCTTTTCCAATGTTCACGGTCAAAACATTGGTGGCGACTCCAAAAGAACCCTCTTTTCGAAAACCTTGCTTTTATTAGAGGATAGTTCAGTTGTTGAGCACCTCGGAAGCAATGAACATAATTTTAACATAAAACGCGAGTCTAAACCATCTTTTCGCGACCGCTCGCATAAACGTTCGAGATGTCCTTGGACGTCGGAACGGACGGCGGCGACAACCATTTTTAATATTATGCAATAAAATAGGGTAATCGCGTAATTTCTCGTAATCTTCACTTAAATGAATTAATCCGTCATAGGGAACCCGAAAGGGGCGTTGTGGGGTGCTAACACCTTCCCCACACGTAACTAACTCCCTTACCTAACTCTGGTTATAATGGCCAAGTTTGGTTTTTATTAAAATCAACGTCTTTTTATCCTTTTCCAATGTTTATGGTCAAAATATTGGTGGCGACTCCAAAAGAACCCCTTTTCGAAAACCTTGCTTTTATTAGAGGATAGTTCAGTTGTTGAGCACCTCGAAAGCAATGAACATAATTTTAACATAAAACGTGAGTCTAAACCATCTTTTCGCGACCGCTCGCATAAACGTTCGAGATGTCCCTAGACGTCAGAACGGACGGCGGCGACAGATGGCGACTCCGCTGGGGAAGCTAGAGAGTTGATCCCATTTAGTGACGGATAAAATTCAAACTAAGTGAAGATTTGAAATTACGCCTTTACCCTCTTCCGTATGTTTTATTGTATGACTTTAATAACTATTGTATGATTATTTTCTGCAAATTGTCTGAAATATAAATTGCACACAAAAACCCTTGGACACAGCAGTCCCTCTATACCCGGGGGCAAGAGTGAATACCTATAGGGAGTGGGTGGCAGATACGACCGGCTTGTTGGCACATGGGGCTACAACCGTTGTCGGAAACCACCAACTCAAGGTGATAAGTCTCTTCTTTTGGTCTAAGGATGTCAACACGGAATTCTGTGCATGACTTGAGGACTGAGAGATTGAGAGGTCCCTATAATGGGGGCACCTTGGGGACCTTTGGCCTTGGTGAGAACAGTTTAGAACCACCTAAACCAAACACGTTTCTGCAGGAAAATCCTACCTCGTGATTAAATAAGTGTGGCTCTGCTCGTGGATGTATGAATTGTGTGTGCATTCGTTTGCTGCATTTGTATTGATGCATTAGCATAGGGTAATCATACAACAAATAAAATAGTGAAAAACCCTAAAAATCATAAAAGTGATAAGATAAACCAACTTTATCTCGAACATTCTTCAGTTAAGCTAGCCTGGTTTCAGGTTCTTTGTAAGCTAAGTAGCCACGTTGACCGACAGAAGAGATAAAGGGTCATAAAAAATATAAAAACAAATTAAAAGCCATAAAAATATCTTTTACAATAAAAAGATTTTCGACAAAGTCGTATCATTCATACCACATCATCCAATAAGTTGTAAAAAAAGAGAGAAAATAAATGCACTAAGAAAAATATGCATAAACATCATCATAATAAAGTCTCTCATAAACACACTCATTCTAGGATGTATTAGATATCCTTAGACAATAGCGAAAGAGACCCAAGTGCGTTTATCACCTTTCTAGAAGAGATAAGTGCGCTAAGATATGTTGGCAACCTTTGAAAAAAGAAGTTAGCACACTAAGGTGGGTATGGTACCCTTAAAACATAGGCTTTTGAGAAGATACCAAAGTTATTGTCTAAGGCATATCTATTTCACATTGATCATTCATAATAATAAAAATAATAATAAAAATCTTTAAAATCATTTAGAAAGTGGCTGGTCTTCTTCCTGTCCCCACTCACGCACAAAATCTAAGAGGATGGAGCAATTAGAGGAGCAGAACCGTATGCTCACCGCCGAGCTTAATGCCATAAAAGAACAAATGGCGCAATTGACAGAGTTAATGTACCAACAATGCTTCCACAATGAGGTCTCTGAGCAACGAATTTTTGCCTTAGAGGATAGATTAAGGGCATTAGAGGGATACAAATTTGATGTAAAGGAGGTAACCGATGTCGAAAATACTCGATTCCCTCCCAAGTTTAAGAAATCCCACGCATCATTCAAGAAGCCCTTTGACAAGAAAAAGGAGGGAAGTGCAAATGCCATGAACTTTACTACTCTTTCTTCCTCTTCGCCATCAGCTGGACAGTCACGTAGACAAGAGAAGAAATTCACTCCCATCCCAATCTCTTATGGGAGTCTGTTGCCAAGGCTTTTAGAGGCCAAGCTCTTAACACGTATCTCCCCAAAGAAGAAAGATCCACCTTACCCCATGTTAGAAAAGTAGTTTTAAATCAAGAGGGGGGGTGAATTGATTTTTGAAAGTTTTTCGCAATACACAGATTATCTAATTCGAAAATTAAGATTACTTATCAATTCACAAATCACAAAGCAATCAAACAGTTTAAGTGCAGTAGCAGAAATTAAAGAGAGAAAGGTTAGGAAAGATTTCACCGGTAATTTTATACTGGTTCACCCAATACCAGGGCTACGTCCAGACTCCAGCCAAATTCCAGCTGGGTTCCACTAGAATAGATGTTTTACAGACTCAACAATCTTACACCTACTCTAACACCGGAACCAATTTCCAGTTCCGACTTTAACCTTTCCACCAAGAACCAAATTCCAGTTCTTGGAAACCTCTACAACCAAATTCCAGTTGCAGAGAAACCAGTGCCCAAATTCCAGGCACCACACACAAGAACCAAATTCCAGTTCCTGCACTTAACCTCTCCACCAAGAACCAAATTCCAGTTCTTGGAAACTTCTACAACCACCTACCAGCTGCAGAAAAAACTTGTACCCAAATTCCAGGTACAACACAATACAAAGTAATGAAAAGCAATTGAAAAGAAGAGACTTAGAAAGCTCAAACCGGATTACTCTAATCCACGATCAGTTTCTTCTTCAAAGAAATGCAAAGTGCCTCAAGAAAGATTTCAAAAGAAGTTCACAAAAACAGTTGTGTATCTTTCTTGAAAAATGCTAATAGTTGCTTGTATTGATTGCTTGAATTGTGTAAAAGCTGATGTATGATCTATATCTCAAAGTTTCAAGCAAATCTGTTTATAAAAGAGTATTTTCAAATCTGCTGCATTAATTAATCTGTTGAAAGTTTGTTTTAATCGTTGAAATAGCCGTTACAATCTGTTAAAAGTCCTTTCAACCCATTAATGCGTTCTTGATCTTTAACGAGAAAATGTTTTAGTTGATACGACCACGTTTTTATCGGTTAAAACGTTTTACAAACATTTTCAAAATATAAAACAATCGATTGAATCGCGTATTAATCGATTGTTTTGTTTAAAAACCTTCTTATAAAACTTTCCAAGTTATTTTAGCCGATATAAAGTCGTTTCAATCGATTGAAAATCTGCACATATATTTTCAAGTCATTTTAATCGATTGAAAGTTCGTTTTAATCGATTGAAAAGATTTTCTAAGTTATTCTAATCGATTGAAATGCGTTTTAATCGATTGAAATAAGTCTGATCGGTCATAATTCAATTCGATCGATCATAACCAACTTCGATCGGTCATAATCTCATTCTGATCGATCATACTGACATCCAAAGTGATTTTAATCGATTGAAACGTGTTTTAATCGATTAAAATAATTCTAATCGCTCATATTTAAGATCTGATCGATTATATTGCATTCGACCTATTATATTCGAATTCTAATCGGTCATAAAGAGTTTTAATCGATTAAAAGAAGTTTGTATCGATTAAAATATTGTAAAAACACTTTTTAAAACATTCTAAGTGTTTTAAATTGATTCTTTCAAACCTTTATCAGTTAATAACTTGTTTAAGAAAATTCTTTGCCAAAATGCTTTTGTTTTTGATTTGTTTAAAACTATTTTTGAGGCATTTTGCAAATTGAGTGAAGAAGCTTTATGCGAGTGGAAAAGGTAAAGTGGTTTTACCTAAGCTTTCTGTTTAGACACACTAAGTCTTCGACTCCTTTGTTCGAGTGACTTGTTTGACTGCTGCAGAGTTGACCCTTGACTTTATTTTTGACTTCATCAAATCAATGAGATCTTTGCTAGGATCACTTTCAGTCTCCCCTATTTGATGAAGACAAACACCATTTTGAAAAAAACAATCTCCGCAAAATAAGTCACTTGATAATGCGGTTAGGTGAGAAATATAAGAATGTAATAAAGTTTTGTTTCTCCCCTAAAACTTATTTCTCCCCCTAAAATGTTGTTCTTAAATTTATCTTAAAGTGATGCAACTATTTCTCCCCCTTTTGACTTCATCAAAAATAGGGAATAGAAGAGAAAAGAATAAAATGTAAGGTTTCGAAAAATATGCTCAAGTTTTTGAAAATACAAAGTGAATCAATATTTCACTCATGAAAATAATCAATTAAAGTTGATTCAAACTTATCTCCATTAACACGTTTGTAATGAATACAATTAACACGTGTAAAGATAAGGGAATCACGCTTTAGTAGCATGTTTACGAAATGACCATTAACTAAAGCCTTTAATCTTTCTTCCCGAATAAAAATCGATTATAAACAGAGCATAATCGGTTAAAATGTTCTTGGTAAATGATTTTAATCGATTGAAAGAAAAGTTTAATCGATTAAAACATTTAAGATTTTGAAAACATGAAACTTTAGTAAAAATAATCGATTATTTCGATTTTAAATCGATTAAAACAAGTAATGAAAACTGTTGTTTAAGTTTATTTAACCGATTAAAAGGTGTTTTTATTGACTAAAACAACCAGGACTTGCACTCTAAGTAATGTTTGATGCATCTAAGATGCCTAACTCAGTGCGAATTTTGTAAAACTGATCATTTAGAAGGATGTTTTAACAATACTAACGACTATCTTAGCTAATAGATCTATCGGAATAAAGTCTTATTTAGCTAAAGCTCTCGGGGATCTATTTAAATTCTATTTACGCCGATCCGATCTAGATTAGATCCTAAACCATATTTAACCAAAGGTTAAGGCAAATGTTCCTGGTATAACACCAGTTAATATCACGATCCATGCAAACAATATAAAGATAGAAATAAGCGAGAAGATAAAGATGATGAGGGAACTAGTCATCCCAATTTCCCTGATTGAACTGCTTATCCACCAGCTTGGTGATCATTCATTTGATTCCCACCAATATCAAAAGATAATAGGCTTTCCTTTTGCTTGGAACTAATTTTGCTCTATCAACTATTTGAGTCAACAACTGCTGTCACTCCTGTATCGACAGATGCACTACGTAAACTTTTCCCGAAAAGAAATCTTTTAGCAGTTCTTGTTATTATTGACTGCATTACAGTCCATGGTTGACACCACACTGGAATTTCTACTACACATCGGAGGCATAATCATGTACTGACCAAATCCCACACAGAATGCATGATACCATAAATTGCATGAATCACAGGTTAATGATGTACTCGAGATAGGAATTTTCTTTCATAATAGCCAACCCATTTTGAACCCCTGCAGTTGTCATTATCCAAGCAAATAACCGCATTCTTATTAATGTAGTATGATGGGTGTTATTCTCACTTATAGTGAACCGAGTCATCATTATCTTTTGAGGAATGTTATTCGGTAGAGTGGGCAATGATTAGTAATGAGGACAGGTGATGACAATCAATCCAGAATTCTAAAACAATATAAAATTTATCCCTGTCTGACCATAAAACATACATTCCCTGTACCACGTTATTCAATTCTTGAATTGCTTGTCCCAGATTGGTTTCCTTACGGTGTCACCTCGTGACATTGATGATTAAAGCAAATATTCAAAGTTGCATGAGTTCAATGAATTTCACCAAGAGTTTTGAACCAATGCATGCTCAAAATTATTTCAAATATATTGCAATGTAATATCAAGAAATTTAATGAAAACATGTATTTATTGGATTTCCTAGTAATGAATAACTTATTACCGGAAACAATTATCACTAAAAAAATTTTTGATAAACTATGTTTTCGAGTCCTAACGAGTTTGACCTGTTTGTAACTAGTGTCTATAAGAAAAGTTACAGTCCATTCTTTGATAATTCCTTTGATTTTCAATGTATTACTACGCAAGCATTCCATGTAAAGTATTAAGAGAAATGTAAACATCTACGGAGAATTAATCGATTGTTAAAATAACATTTTCATCTATGGATAACTTTCCTACATGTAAAGTTTGCGATATTTCAATCGGCAATAACTTTCCCACATTTATTCCACTAGTCTTAGTTTCTAATTAAAGATCTGTTCAGGCATGTGCGACACAATTTACGGGACGGTGGGTGAATCAGTTAATTTGTTCTTGGGAATAATGTTGATTTGGTCAAAGAAATCTTTAAAGATTTATTGCGGATAATAGACACTCGAGTTTTTGTTTTGAATTTCCCTGTCAAACTTCAATTAGATGTTATAAGTCTTGTTTACAGATCCTAATCAATTGATTAATCAACTCATTATCTATTAATTTGATTCTTGTCATTAGAGTTGAAAACATCTACAGTGAATTAATCGATTTGTTTTATAAAAGGATCGATTAGTTTAATACGATAATGAAATCAATAACATGACACCAGAATTTAAACCGATTAAAACGTAAATGAATCGATTAATTTTGATACCTAAGTGTTTTTAGTTGATATACGATTATTATAATCGATTAAAACATTTATACCAAAATCCTGAGATCAGTTCAATCGATTATTTCGACATTTTAATCGATTAAAATGGTACGGACAGATCTTACGTAAGTTATTTTAATCGATTAATATTGTTATATATCAATTAAAACAATTAGTTTAAATACTCGAACCTGATTTCGCGACTCGATCTTCAAGGGATTCCCGAGACTTGTTCCTGCAAAACAAATTAAGAATTGTTCGGTACCCTTTATAATTATTGGGTCCTGATCATGTTATTTGAAAAGAATTAATCTTTGGAACCCATTTCATTCTCCCTTTAGGAATAGCATACTTTTTAATTCTGCAATATTTTACTCGAATGCCCTTTCTTCATGCAGTAAAAACATTTGATTGTAGAGTATGAATTCCTATTTATTTTTGTTTTATTGGATCTAGATTTAAATCCTATTCCGGATTTGTCAAAAATTAATTTTTGAGATCCAAGTAATACATCTAGATTGGCTTGCCCCCGAGTGAACTTTGAAACAGTTTGAGATAAGAATTCAATTTTCTTTTGCAATTCGAACAGTTTTTGCATGGTTTATTGCATTTACAATCGGAGTTATCATGAATCAGTTTCAAGAATTCATTATCAGTTTCATTTTCACTAATCTGCTTTTCCAGAGAATCAAC
Organism: Sphenostylis stenocarpa; assembly: GCA_963425845.1. Lineage (NCBI taxonomy): Eukaryota > Viridiplantae > Streptophyta > Magnoliopsida > Fabales > Fabaceae > Sphenostylis > Sphenostylis stenocarpa. The sequence goes on from OY731403.1 coordinate 38,694,885, forward strand.
CTTGTTAACTAGCCAGTTATTTAATCCTTTTAGCCTATTATTTTCTTTTTGAAGTTTCTTAGCCTCCTCATGCATTTCATTAAATGCTTCTTGTAATGCATCATAGTTAACTATATTTGAAGAGGAGCTAGAACTTACCTGGCTGGTTTGTGGATTTTGACTCGCCATTAAGCAAAGATTGGCTTCTTCATTTTCAGAGTTATCTGTTGATGACGTATCATTATCATCCCAGGCTATGTAGGCTCTTCTTTTTGATTTTTCCTCTTTCTTTTCACTTTGTTTATTTCTTTCTGGACATTCCATTTTAACATGGCCCTGTTTGCCACAACCATAACATTTAAAGTTAGAAGAATCAGTTCTTTTCTCATACCTTTTGTGTCTTTCCTTGTCTTGGATCTTTTTCTTGAGGAATTTGTTGAATTTCCTAACAAGCGAGTCCAAGGTTCTCATTATCTTCTTCCGATTCTTGATTTTCTTCAACTTTAAGTGCAATGCTTCGTTCTTCTTCTCAGAGACTTCTTGCTCATTGAATCTTGTGATTTCCATTTCATGTTCTCTCGAGTTTTCCAAACAGTGAGGTCGTTGTCATGGTGGACAGATCTTTTGATTCCGATATTGCAGTGACTTTTGGCTGCCAGGACCTGTCAAGACATTTCAACACTTTAATATTTAATTCTTCCTTATCAAAGGTCTTACCTAGGCCCATTAAATGGTTGATGATGTGCGTGAAGCGTTTCGCACATCTGCGATGCTTTCACCATTCTGCATTTTAAACGAGCTCATACTCTCTTATCAAAGTGTGTTTTCCGGCTCTTTTAACATCTGCAGTCCCTTCATGAGTGACCTCAAGAACATCCCACATCTCCTTGGCGGAATTGCACTTGGGACACCCTGAAAAATTCATCCATGTTAAGAGCAGAAGTAATTATATTTTTTGCATTACGGTCACTTTGAACTTTCTTCTTTTCTTCTTCATTCAAGCTTGACCATCCTTTATCCGTAATTAAAGGACCATTAGTAATAACATCCCAAGCATTTCGTCAATGGATTCAATGAAGATTTTCATCCTAATTTTCCGGAAAGGATAATCTGTTCCACGTAATAGTGGAGGTCCGTTAATAGATGCCCCCTCGGAAAACGGTAATCTGTTCTCGACCATGGATCAAGAGACTTGAATAACTTTCAAGCACCTTGCTCCGATGCCAATTGTTAGAAAAGTAGTTTTAAATCAAGAGGGGGGTGAATTGATTTTTGAAAGTTTTTCGCAATACACAGATTATCTAATTCGAAAATTAAGATTACTTATCAATTCACAAATCACAAAGCAATCAAACAGCTTTAAGTGCAGCAGCAGAAATTAAAGAGAGAAAGGTTAGGAAAGATTTCACCGGTAATTTTATACTTGGTTCACCCAATACCAGGGCTACGTCCAGCACTCCAGCCAAATTCCAGCTGGGTTCCACTAGAATAGATGTTTTACAGACTCAACAATCTTACACCTACTCTAACACCGGAACCAATTTCCAGTTCCCGACTTTAACCTTTCCACCAAGAACCAAATTCCAGTTCTTGGAAACCTCTACAACCAAATTCCAGTTGCAGAGAAACCAGTGCCCAAATTCCAGGCACCACACACAAGAACCAAATTCCAGTTCTCGCACTTAACCTCTCCACCAAGAACCAAATTCCAGTTCTTGGAAACTTCTACAACCACCTACCAATTGCAGAAAAAACTTGTACCCAAATTCCGGGTACAACACAATACAAAGTAATGAAAAGCAATTGAAAAGAAGAGACTTAGAAAGCTCAAACCGGATTACTCTAATCCACGATCAGTTTCTTCTTCAAAGAAATGCAAAGTGCCTCAAGAAAGATTTCAAAAGAAGTTCACAAAAACAGTTGTGTATCTTTCTTGAAAAATGCTAATAGTTGCTTGTATTGATTGCTTGAATTGTGTAAAACTGATGTATGATCTATATCTCAAAGTTTCAAGCAAATCTGTTTATAAAAGAGTATTTTCAAATCTGCTGCATTAATTAATCTGTTGAAAGTTTGTTTTAATCTGTTGAAATAGCCGTTACAATCTGTTAAAAGTCCTTTCAACCCATTAATGCGTTCTTGATCTTTAACGAGAAAATGTTTTAGTTGATACGACCACGTTTTTATCGGTTAAAACGTTTTACAAACATTTTCAAAATATAAAACAATCGATTGAATCGCGTATTAATCGATTGTTTTGTTTAAAAACCTTCTTATAAAACTTTCCAAGTTATTTTAGCTGATATAAAGTCGTTTCAATCGATTGAAAATCTGCACATATATTTTCAAGTCATTTTAATCGATTGAAAGTTCGTTTTAATCGATTGAAAAGATTTTCTAAGTTATTCTAATCGATTGAAATGCGTTTTAATCGATTGAAATAAGTCTGATCGGTCATAATTCAATTCTGATCGATCATAACCAACTCTGATCGGTCATAATCTCATTCTGATCGATCATACTCGACATCCAAAGTGATTTTAATCGATTGAAACGTGTTTTAATCGATTAAAATAATTCTAATCGCTCATATTTAAGATCTGATCGATTATATTGCATTCGACCTATTATATTCGAATTCTAATCGGTCATAAAGAGTTTTAATCGATTAAAAGAAGTTTGTATCGATTAAAATATTGTAAAAACACTTTTTAAAACATTCTAAGTGTTTTAAATTGATTCTTTCAAACCTTTATCAGTTAATAACTTGTTTAAGAAAATTCTTTGCCAAAATGCTTTTGTTTTTGATTTGTTTAAAACTATTTTTGAGGCATTTTGCAAATTGAGTGAAGAAGCTTTATGCAGTGGAAAAGGTAAAGTGGTTTTACCTAAGCTTTCTGTTTAGACACACTAAGTCTTCAGCTCCTTTGTTCTGAGTGACTTGTTTGACTGCTGCAGAGTTGACCCTTGACTTTATTTTTGACTTCATCAAATCAATGAGATCTTTGCTAGGATCACTTTCACCCCAGTTGGTACAAACTCAACTAAAAATGTGATTACCACTCAGGTGCTCCTGGGCATTCCGTGGAAAATTGCATCAACCTGAAATATAGGGTTCAAGAATTATTGAATGCCGGGTGGATTACTTTCGATGCCCCCGACCCAAACGTAAACATCAAGCCTCTATCACAACCAGAATAGTGAGCTTGGGTAGAGAAGGCCATCTAACTAGGGCTCCCCATTTTGGGCATCTTTTGGTTTTGAAAAAAAAATATAATAATAAATAATAAAAAAGCTTCTGATGCATCTCTCGCGATCTCTGCCTGTGGCCGCGAGATCTTTTGATTAAAAGGGCTTTGCACATATTTCTCTTTTGATCAATACAATGAGGCATTTTACATAATGTGCATATTCTTTTCATTCTTTTCTCTCTCATTCCAAAATAATTAAATAAAATCTAAACCCAAATATAGACCATATAAACAGTCATGTCTGTGATTGAAAACTCTCTGCGGGATCTGAAAGCCGAAGGCGAATGGATTGAGTCAAACAGTGAGGAAGAGACCATTTCCCCGGACATGCAAAGACTATTGGAAAAATAAGCTCAATTGATACATCCCCATCAAGAGAAAACTTAGGCCATCGATTTGGGAAAAAGAGATAATAAGAAAGAAGTAAATGTCGATACCCAAATTGATAATGTCAGGGAAGGGGCAATAACACCTTTGCGCTTATACATTGGATAAAGATGTACTGTGGATATGCACAAAAGAATTGTCCATCAATGAAGATATCTCCAATATAGCCAGCATTAGGGGAAAGACGATAAGCAAAAAAAATTATTCATCCAAGGAGCTACAAGATAATGCTCCTAAAAACAAAGGAAAAATAAAGAAACCGAAGAGGAAAAGGAAAAAAGAATCCAAGGGGAAGATTAAGTAGGCCTTGGATTCACGGTGCTAGGACAGTTTCTTCAATGCTCCACCGAAAAATCAAATTCGTGGTAGGCTACAAGTTGATCATGGTTCAAGCTAAAGACTACATTTGAATCAGCGAGCTGTCCACCATACCTTAAATGGATGCGGCTGAAGAAGACATTTGAAAATATGGAAAGACTTCCTAGCAATTTAAAAGTGGCCCATATAATGAAGAGATATGGATACAGCCCAGACAAGGGCTTGGAAAGGATGCTCAAAGAGTAAGAGAGCCACCAGATTTTAAGGATAATCCTTTAAAGTACAACCCTACAAAAGATCAAGTCATACAAAGAAAAGAGAAGTCTCCCCTTCATACCTCAAAGACGATCTCCCGAAAAGAGGGATATTAGCGCAAAGAGTGGCGTTAGTCATTAGGTGTCCTTCTTCCAATTTTAAGGGATGTAAACCCAATGACTATTAGAGATCACTCCTCGGGGTGTGCCCGACCCCCGAGCATCTTTAGGGCACACATTTCCTTTTGAATTATAAAAGAATATTATTCTTACTATCTGCTTCTTTTCTCGCTAATCATATCTATACCCCATAAATAACCATGTTTAGACAAATGCTTTGTTCCAAAATACATAGACAAAATGAAGCCAAAGTTAACATGATTGATTAGCTAGAGACACGAATAAGAAAATCGTGTTTCGACAATGGTTTGAGAAAAGAAATTATTATTAAAAGAAGCCCGTCAAGGTCAAAGGCCAAGACAAAAAGATAAAAGGGCAAAATCCTATGCTGAAAACCAGATAAAAGGGTGGACTAGGAATGTTAATCAGTCACAAATAGGCGTCGTAAAGTAATCAGTTGAAGACGCCACCTCATTAAAACAAAACGTTTGTTTAAACTAGCCTAAACACTGACCAACCTTGGCTAGGTATTCTTACAGAAACTATTATTTCAAAAAAAAAATCTCACTAAAACACAAGCCTTCGCAATAAATCCCTTTCTTTCTCTTCTCTTGACCCTTCACAATAACGCATTCAAGTAATTAACTGGGAAATGTGGAAATATAGTGATCAATAGGAGGATTGAAATCCCTAAGGAAAGGAAGAGAGCCATTGATATGACAATTGCTCTATATTTAAAAAGATTGCTCTTTGGCTATAGCAAGAAAAGTCCAAGACGGCAAATCAGTACAGCTAATCATGTTAATAAAAGCACATGATGATGGAAGCAAAATTAACAGAGGTTGAACGGGTTCGAAGCCGATATAACCACTTAAACCTTATGGAATAAAAACGGTTGAATGTTATATGTCGTGAGCAAGCCTATCAAAGGAAAATAAAAAAGGCTTACGAAAAAAGGTCAACCCTCATATTTACCATAAGAGGAATTTAATGGTAAATAATGTGCTTTTGGCCCAGAAGAACAAAATTGGAAAATGGGCAACAAACTATGAAGGACCCTTTGTGGTCAAATGAGCTTTCTCGGAAGGGGCTCTTATCCTCGCCAATATGGATGGAAAAGAACTTCAACACCTAATCAACTTCGGTACGGTGAAGAAGTATTATGCTTGAAGACATTGCTCAAGACCCGTCAGGAATGAAAATCCGCAAAGGACATTCTTGGGCAAAAGATAGGGTCCATATTCCTCGCTAGGATACGTCCTAGGCAAAAAGTAGAGGTAAAAAAAATAATAAATAAAAAAAAAGAAACTAAGAGCAATGGTTACTTTAGTCGAAAATCGAAAAGGCAACTAAAGTAACATTCTTCCAGAAGCAAGCAGTCTGCATAGTCTTCACTCTGAGCTCAGGCATCTCAACTGAAGCAATTAGGAGAACCAGGGAGCAGATATCATGGACATGACTGTTCAAGACTATACAGTATAGCCAACCCTGACCACCCATTCTTCTAAATACCTTTTGAAATCCTTCTATAAAAGAAATAAACTTTTGCTCATTTATCAATAAAATTCCTTTTCATTTCCTTTCTCTTGACCAAATATTATGGAAATGCCTCTTTCTTGATAAATCATAAATATGCGCAAAGACTTTTAATCAAAGATCAAGCATGCATCTAAAAAGAGGAAGCATAAAAATAATAAAAGAATAAGTGCCTGCTAGGATATTCTTAGGTAAAAATTAGGGTAGCCTGCTAGATCGGAAAACCCAAAAGAACGGTCTAGGCAAAAGATAAGGCAAAAGCCCCCTAAGATATTCTAGGCAAAAATTAAAGGCAGCTTGCTAGATCGAAAACCCGTAAAGGGCGGTTTAGGAAAAAGATAGGGCCAAAACTAAAAGATGAATAAAAGAGGAGCCCATCATCATGGTCATAAAGGAGGAGCCCATCGACGTATTCATAAGAAGCCAACGGGAGAAGGCCAGTTACTTTCTAAATGCATAAAAAATAAATAAACAATAGATTGCATTTAGGACATTCACACACAAAGTAGTTGCATAATACGACTTTGTCAAAATCAAGAAAAATAATTTTCTTCAAACAAGAATAATAAACATGCATATAAGGAGGCTAGTCTCAATACTTGTGATTGAAAACAGGAGGCGCCAGAATCCAGTCTCCATATGAAAATCAAAATCGCAAAAGACGAAATCAAAACCATTCCAGCAGAATAAAGAGCTTCAAGGAAACTAGCTCTAACCTTCTATCCCAAGAAAGAAGGAAGCCATCAAAATAGAAAAGCTAACGGAAAGGCTTGATCATCCGCAAGAGGATCCTTGCCTACTCCAAAGGCAAAATAAAAAGATTACCTCACGACTCAGCGGCATCATGAAAGAAATTAAATTGATATGTCGCAGTTTCAACACTTTCAAATGAGTTCCCCTAAAATAGTAATAATGCAGTACAATGGGAACCAGAATATCAATCCGTGGAAGTAATAAGAGTATATGATTGAGTTATGAATGATTCAATGGGGAACTAAACTAAAAATGAAATTTACAATCTTATACTAAATTAAAATGAGGTAAAATCCTAATATGCAGTGAATGAAAATTCTGCAGAATGCAAAAATGGCTAAAAATATGGAAAATCACAAATCTGACCCAAAATCACAAATCTGACCGTGATGAACAAGTAACCACGGTCGAGTATCGTAAATCGACCAACGTGAACGGTAATAACAATCAGGAATCACGGTCGAATTTTGTGCTCTCGGTCAAAATACAAACACTAATGAGTTGTCTCGGTCAAAAATGGAAATTAGTGAACAAAATATATGATTGACCTATAAGAATGTAAACAGAAATGAAAACAAAATGCAGATGAATGAAGTTAAACGAAATTCATAAATCTGACCACAATGAATAGTAACCACGGTCAGAAACCACAGTCAGAAATGTGAACTCTCGGTCAGAATGAAATGTAAAAACAATTTCTCAGTCAAGAATAAAATTCAAGGTGTAAAATATATGAATGACTGAGTGAAATGTAATTATGTTGGAGTTTTGAGTTTTTAAAATGGAAAATGACCGTAGTGAACAGTACTGGTGGTCAGAAAAGTGGTCAGAAAATCAACAAAATAAAAGGTCTCGGTCAAAAGGAATATATGAAGAAATGCCTCGGTCAAGAATCAAATGAAGTGTATAAAATGTATTGTTGGCCGATGTAAATGCAAATATTTTTGTATTTTGAGTTTTAAAAATGTGAGATGACCGTGTGAGAGTGTTTTGGTGCGTGTGGCTGAAAACCTGACCGAGTGACAGTGGTCACTTCGGTCAAAATGTTCAAAACAGTGGTAAATGTGTGATGTGAATGATGGAATGAGTGAAGTAATGTATATTTATGAGTTTTTCAGTATTCAAGGGGAATTTGTAGTACGTAAAATTAAAATGAGAACCTAGCTACACTTAAACTATTCTAATCTTATGCTAATCTATGACAGAACCTAAAACAATGCAGTAAAATCTATCTAAACCTAAAACTAAGCTTCTACAGAGATTAAAGCAAGTAAACAAAGCAATAAAACTTAGCTACCGTGACTGTAAAGCAATTAAAACATCAAAACAGTAAAGTAGAAGCAGTAAAATGCAGAAAAGTAAAGAAAGCAAGAACAAGAACTGTGGAGCAGATTCGGTGTAAGCAAAATTGCAAAACTACTGCATTTTTGACATTGTGAAAACCTAATTAATCAATCAAGCATTCACCATACAGTTCAACAAAGTGATTGCAAGCTTCAATCCTCAACCGAGAGACATCCATAAGCTAAAGCAAGTCAAGAACACAAGTCTTAAACAAGTTGTCACATGCAATTCAGTTCCAGCAGATTTTGTTCGGTAAAAACCTAATCTAATTCATGAATTCAGTAAAGAAAAACAATTAAAGATGATAGAAGAAGGAAATCCAGATCCAATTCGTGAAGAACAATGAAGAACAATGAACACATACATGGAAGATTGAGATGAAAGCAAAGAGAAAGAGCCATGGTGCAGTGGAGAGAACAACTGAGAGAATTCTGATCGATTTGATTGAATCTGAACTTGAAAACTTCGACTATCTGTTATTACATTAATTTAATTTACTATATACTTCAACTAATGTACAATTATAACTTACAAGGCCCATAACCGGACCTAATCCAATAAGATATTGAAGAGTCGCACTGCCTTCGTTTCAGTGCAGTACCGCGCGATTCGAAGCTTGCAGTTTTCTCAATTATTCTTCAAATGGAACGATTATGGTCTCATTAGAAAGCTTGTTAAGTTATCTTTCAAACGTCACCGTTTTGACTAATTTTGGCGGTCTATCGATTTTATGATAATTATTTTACTGAGGCATGCCCGGTGGACCGACTCTGTGCGCGTAACCTCCCTTAACTAATTTATATAAAATTCAATTTAGCTCCGAATTGAGTGTTTCTTGATCCGCTGGAAAGATGAATTTGTCTAGCTTTCAATGCTTCAAGAATCATGATTTTAGGATCTCTGTAGAAAAAATAATAAATAAAACAGTAAACTAATATCAGTACCCGTGTACAATAAAATACAGCCAATTTATTGTTTTTATGCAGAATTTTATATTACGGCTTCTAAAGGCCTAGTAATACAAATTATAGTTAATTAAGCTTTATTAACATATTATAAACAATAATATAACATTATAAGCTACTTAAGATGTGCTAAAAATCAGTCACATCAAATACCCCACACTTAGCCCTTTGCACTCCTGGGCAAAGCTTAAGTTCTACAGTTCCATGTTTTATAAATCAATTAAGTAAAGTGAGCATATAAAAATTCATATCCAAGCCTCATGCATCTAAGTTACAGCATCAAACACTTGACTTCTTAATTAATAAGAACTCATGAATAATTTAAACAAAAATCTATCCAGCTTTACTTGAGAATTTCCTCACTAAGTCAAGTGTTTCACTCATCTCTCAACTGTTTAAATATAGGTGTCTGTTTCACTCAAATATTCTCAATGCAAAACCATTATCATAGGCTTGAATAAATTCTAATTTCAATCATCCTAATTACCATGCATCCAAAGAATCAAAAGGACTTTAATTAAGCTTATAATGTGGCCATGGGTTATAACTTTTAGGTATGGATAACAAAGGGATGCAAGGCTTTAAATAATGGAACTTTGATAAAAGAAATATGGTTTTAAATACTGCATAAGTGTGGTGGAAATCTTTAATACATAATGCCTTTCAATGCCTTCGGCTTCATAATTTATCATTCCTCTTTTTTTTTTTTTTTTTTTTTTTTAATACAATCCAGCTTTGCTGTTTTTAGCTTTTCAACTTTTTTTTTTAAACCTTACATAATTTAAACACCACCCCACACTTGAGCTTTGCTCAATCTATGAATTAAAACCTCTTTCCTTCACCAAAGTCCAGGGTTAAAACTGGATTTTTCTGGCTTCAGGCTTGTAATGTACAGGTTATAAACAAAGAAAAGATAAATCGGGCTCGAGGGGGTGACTAGGGTCAATAATATTTAAAGGTTGGCTTTATTTGGTCGATGGTCTGCAACAAAGATGGCCTTGATCATTTTCAACAGATGCATAGAACCAGATAATTTACTCACAGAATAAAGTCAAGTTCTGCAATAGTTAAAACATCAAGAATAAATCACACATCAAAGAATGAAGGCTCAAATCTCACGGCTTTTAAACTCAATTCAGCTGGAATCAATCCTGTTTTAACTTATCATGGCATCCACTAATTCAGTCATCAAAATGTCTAAATACCTCACTTAAATAATCATAAAGCAATGAATAAATCAAGGTTGTAGCTCACATAATTTAGAAAATCAGATTATATAAAATAGATTATATAAAACATAATACTGCATCAGCTTGCCCAACTCAGAATTACAAAGCTCAAGTATGAACAAATCAAAGTCATTAATTAATTTAGAAATCTCCCTAAATACCCCACACTTGAAAGACACATTGTCCTCAATGTGAGTCAAATAAGTTTAGAAAAATAATACCTGAAAAAAAACTTTAATCTGCATAATTAATCAAGCACATAACTTATTGCTGCATAACCGGGTTAGCTAAAGAAATTATATGATTATCCATATGTGAAACCGGTTGACTTTCATGGAATATCTTAAGTCTATGACCATTAACCGTAAATATATTACCTGTTTTTGGATCAGAAATTTCAACGAGCTCCATGGGGAAATACTTTAGTAATAACATAAGGACCTGTACATTTGGATTTTAATTTACCCGCAATAAGTTTAAGTCTAGAATTAAATAAGAGTACCTTTTGTCCTTCTTTAAATTGCTTCCTACATACGTTATCATCATGGAACTTCCTTTCTTTTTCTTTATATATTCTGCTATTTTCATAAGCTTGAAGTCTTATCTCTTCTAGCTCCTGAAGTTCCAATTTCCTTTGTTGTCCAGACTTCCTCCATGGATAAGTTACAAGCTTTCACTGCCCAGTATGATTTGTGCTCTATTTCCACGGGCAAATGGCAAGATCTCGCCATAAATAACTCGAAATGGGGACATGCCTAATGGTGTTCTGTAGCGGTCCTTTGAGCCCATAATGCATCTTCTAGATGTTGGCTCCAATCTTTCCTATTTGGTTGTACAAGTTTCGCAATAAATTCTTTACCTCTCTGTTAAATACTTCGCTTGGCCATTTGTTTGTGGATGGTAGGTTGTGGATACTTTATGTGTAACCCCATACTTAGCAAATAAGGCAACCATAGTTTTATTACAAAAGTGGCTCCCTTGGTCACTAATGATGGCCTTAGGCACTCCAAACCTGCAAAATATATTAGAACGAATAAACTTAACCACAGTCTTGGAATCATTATCCTTAACTGCTTTAGCTTCCACCCACCTGGATACATAATCAATAGCCAATAATACATAATTAAATCCATTAGAAACAGGAAAGGGGCCCATAAAATCAATACCCTAAACATCAAATACTTCACAGAATAAAATAGCTTGCTGTGGCATCTCATCTCTTTTAGAAATGGCATGCCCAGCTCTTTGGCATTGTTCACAATTTAACACATAATGATAGGAATCTTTAAATATAATAGGCCAATAGAATCCACATTCCAGGACTCTTATAGCTGTCCTTTTTGAACCAAGGTGTCCTCCAACTGGTGAGCTATGACACAATTGTAAAATGTGAATACTATCTTCATAAGTTACACATCTGCGAATAATTTGATCGAGTGCACAATTTCCATAAATAAGGTTCTTCCCGAAATAATACTTAGCATCGATTTTAATTTATTCAAATAATTCTTATCTGCATTAATAGGTAAAACAGAAGAAGAAATATAATTAGCCAAGTCAGCAAACCAAGGAATAGATTTAACTTCATACAAATGCTCATCAGGAAATAACTCATTAATGTTATCAGGGGGAATAGTGGACTGGATTCTACTTAAATGATCAGCTACTTGGTTACACAGTCCAGCTCTGTCCTTAATAATCAAATCAAACTCTTGCAATAATAAAATCCATCTAATGAGCCTCGGTTTGGAATCTTGCTTCTTCAATAAATACTTAAGAGCTGCATGGTCAGTATAAACAACAATCTTTGTACCTAATAAATAAGATCTGAACTTATCCAAAGCAAATACAATAGCTAATAACTCCTTCTCGGTGGTAGTATAATTAACCCGTGCAGTAATCTAAAGTTCTGGATGCATAAGCAATAACATAAGTTACTTTATCTTCCCTTTGGGATAACACAGCTCCTAAAGCATAATCGGATGCATCATACATTAACTCAAATGGCAAACTCCAATCAGGGGGTTGCATAATAGGAGCAGTAAATTAACTTATTCTTTAACTCATCAAATGCAATTTTACAATCATCATCAAATACATATTTCACATCTTTTTGCAATAATTTAGATAAAGGAGAAGCTAATTTACTAAAGTCTTTAATGAACCTTCTATAAAAACCTGCATGCCCAAGAAAAGATCTTACCTCCTTCACGGATTCTGGATAATTAAGGGCTGCAATTGCTTCTACCTTAGTCTTGTCTACCTGTATTCCTTTGGCTGAAATCAAATGGCCTAGGACTATGCCTTCTTGAACCATAAAATGACATTTCTCATAATTTAACACCAAATTAGATTCTACACATCTATGCAATACTTTAGATAAATTATCAAGACATAAATCAAAATTAGAACCAAATACAGTAAAATCATCCATATATACTTCCATACAATGCTCAATTAAATCACTAAATATACTCAACATACATCTCTGAAAAGTAGCAGGAGCATTACACAAACCAAATGGCATCCTAGAATATGCAAAGGTACCAAAAGGACATGTGAATGTAGTCTTATGTTGGTCCTCTGGTGCAATATGTATCCGAAAATAACCGGAAAAACCATCCAAAAAGCAATAATGTGACTTACCCGCAAGGCGCTCTAACATCCGATCAATAAAAGGAAGAGGGAAATGATCTTTCCTGGTAGCCTAGTTAAGCTTTCTATAATCAATACACACCCTCCATTTATTTACAATTCATGCCTGCAGCATTTCTTTATTTTTTCCTTCAATAACTGTAGTTCCTGATTTCTTGGGTACCACATGGACAGGAGATACCCACTCACTGTCTGAAATTGGATAAATTATTCCGGCCTTCAATAACTTAGCTACTTCTTTTTTCACTTCTTCAGCTATGGTTGGATTGACTCGCCTTTGATGTTGCCTATACGTCTTAATATTATCATCAAGCAAAATCTTATGCATACATATAGCAGGACTTATCCCTGGAATATCCTCAAGGCTCCATCCAATAGCTTTTTCATTTGCCTTCAATACATTAATCAAAGCTGCTTCTTTTGCAACAGATAAATTATTAGCAATAATCACATGTTTAGTATTTAACTTACCCAAAAATGTATATTTGAGGTGAGCAGGCATCTTTTTAAGTTCATCTGTACTTTGTGTTTGCTGCTCACTTTCTTTTCCACTTTCTCTTTCTGTATTTTCTTCATTTTCTTCCTTTTTGTGTGAATTTTCAAGTGTTATACCTGCAGAAAACAAATCTAATAGAGTATCTACATCATGGTTAGTGTAAAACTTTGCAAACTGGCCAATGTAGCCGAACACTGCATATGAGTCTATGTTGCTCAACTGTACACAGTCCAAAGAGTGATCTACATTTATACAGTCCAAAGTTTTATCTACATCTGTACAATCTACACTATTCAAAGCATCTAAAACAAACAAAGAATGATCATATATTACAGAGTGACTCTCTATAGGAAACTTCAATGCAGCAAATATGTTGAAAGTCACTTTCTCTTCTCCAAATTCCATAGTAAGTACACCAGCGTACACATCAATCTTTGTCTTTGCTGTCATCAAAAATGGCCTACCCAGAATAATGGTGGACTGGCTGGTCTTCCTCTCATCGTCCATGTCAATTATGTAGAAGTCAGCAGGAAAAATTAAACTGTTTACCTTAACAAGCACATCCTCAAGAAGACCAAGTGGCTGCACAGTGGTTTTATTAGCAAGCTGAATCACCACACTGGTTTCTTTGAGTTCTCCTAACTGAAGCATCTTATACAAAGCTGTAGGCATGACATTTATACTTGCACCTAAATCAATTAAAGCATTTCCAAAGGTCAAATTTCCAATAGTGCAAGGGATAGAGAATGAACCAGGATCACCACACTTCTGAGGTAGTGGCAACTGTGATAGTGTAGAAACGGCTCAATGTTAGCTCCTTTAAGTGTCATCTTATAAGTGCAGAGCTCTTTCAAAAACTTAGCATACTTAGGGACCTGTCTGATAGCTTCTAACAGGGGCAAATTAATTTCCACCTTTTTAAACATCTCCATCAACTTTGGATCTACCTCCTTATACTTAACAGCACGAACTCTAGATGGAAAAGGAGGGGGAATCACAGGTTTAGCACGAACTTGTTGTGGTGGGACATCTTCCTCCAGTGATTTGTCCTGGACAATGGCAGGAATCTGAACTGGTGCATCATCAAATTTTACCTGATTGCCACTTCTCAGGGTAATGGCATTCAAATCTCCCCTAGGATTTACTTTAGGTTGTGATGGAAGTGCACTGGAACCCTGTTGTTTCAATTGATTAAGCTCAGTGGATAACCGACCAATCTGAGTCTTCATGTCATTCATACCAGCCTACTATATTTTCCAGCAATTTACCCACATCCGGGCTATTTTCTTGGTGCACCATCGGTCAGCTGCAGAGGCTGCACATGCTTCGCCTGGTTCCTGTAAGTGTTATACCTGGGTTGGTTCTGTTGATTGTATTGTTGTTGTGGTTGCTGATACCGGTGGTACCTGGTCTGGTCTAGAATACCGTGTAGGATAAGGATGGTCCGATCGTGTGTAATGCCGTTGTTGCTTCGCTGCTCGGGATGGAAAACATTGGCTCGTCCGGCCTTGACTAGGTGCACCATATCCGAAATTTGGATGATCTCTCCAACCTGGATTATAAGTGGAAGAATAAGGATCATACCTTGGTCTGGTTAGATCGCATAGGTGGCTGCACCTATCTCAAATAAGACTGTTGTCCTGCAAACATAGCATCGGCTAACTCAATATTATTAGCTTCTTGCAACCGGGGGCATGAATCCGTATGATGATCAAATGCCACAACTCGGAATGCATAGGAGGCGTGTAATTCTCGCTGCGTGATGAATGAATAGGCCGATGTGTAAGAGCTAGCCGCCTCACTAATGATGTCAACTCGTCAATTTATTCTCCAGACGCATAGTATCTTGAGTAGCCTCGGAACTCCGGCTAATCTCATGTAATCCTCTCGTGCTCTCGTCCGGAATGAAACCGTTGGGAATTCTCGGCCATGTTAGAAATCAAGTACCTAGCTGCTGCAGGTGTTTTATCCATCAAAGCTCCTCCACTGGCTGCATCTATCATACTCCTATCCATAGCCATCGAGTCCCTCATAAAAATACTTGGATCAACAATTGTTCATTAATCCGATGGTTAGGACAAGTAGCACATAATCTGTTAAATCTCTCCCAATATTCAAACAATGATTCTCCCTGCTCGTTGTCTAATACCACTAATCTCTTTTCTAATTGCAGCTGCTCGGAAGCAGGAAAGAATTTTTCAAGAAATTTTCTTTTCATTTCAGGCCATGAAAGAATAGGAACAACCTGACTATATAACCAGTCTTTAGCAACATCACATAAAGAAAATGGAAAAGCTTTCATCTTCACGTGGTCTTCAAGGACATTAGCGAGTCTCATTGTAGAACATACCACGTGGAACTCCATCAAATGCTTATGAGGATCTTCTCCAACCAAACCATGGAACTTGGGCAACAAATGAATTAAACCGGATTTCAGCTCATAACCCACCATTCCTTCTCTTGGCGGAGACATCTCGTATACATAACGGCTGGTAGTGCTCGCAGGTGTCGCCGACTCCTTCAAAGTCTTTTCTTGTTGTGAACCCATATCGGAATCAATACTCATCGGGTCTTGACCTGTTTTTAAATTTTCTGTGTTTTGTTGTTCTTGTGTCCTCTCGCCTCGGTCTTTTAGGTAAGTTCCTGATGCAAGTTCTGGCAATTTCTGGATCAAATGGAGCTAGGTCCACTTTAGAAGATCGGGTCATACACTTAGGTACCTGTATAAAAGCTGCAAAAAAAAACAACACAAGTGCAAAAATGCAAATGCAATGCAAACTAAACTATATGCAATGAAATGAATCAATCACAACTCCTACTTCTTAATGATCTTACTTCACAACGGCAACGGCGCCAATTTGAAAGAAGTTAAATTGATATGTCGCAGTTTCAACACTTTCAAATGAGTTCCCCTAAAACAGTAATAATGCAGTACAATGGGAACCAGAATATCAATCCGTGGAAGTAATAAGAGTATATGATTGAGTTATGAATGATTCAATGGGGAACTAAACTAAAAATGAAATTTACAATCTTAGACTAAATTAAAATGAGTTAAAATCCTAATATGCAGTGAATGAAAATTCTGCAGAATACAAAAATGGCTAAAAATATGGAAAATCACAAATCTGACCCAAAATCACAAATCTGACCGTGATGAACAAGTAACCACTCGGTCAAGATCGTAAATCGACCGATGTGAACAAGTAATAACAGTCAGGAATCACTGTCAGAATTTTGTGCTCTCGGTCAACATACAAAAAATAATGAGTTGTCTCTATCAAAAATGGAAATTAGTGAACAAAATATATGATTGACCTATAAGAATGTAAACATAAATGAAAACAAAATGCAGATGAATGAAGTTAAACGAAATTCATAAATCTGACCATAATGAATAGTAACCACGGTCAGAAACCACAGTCAAAAATGTGAACTCTCGGTCAGAATGAAATGTAAAAACAATTTCTCAGTCAAGAATCAAATTCAAGGTGTAAAATATATGAATGACCGAGTGAAATGTAATTATGTTGGAGTTTTGAGTTTTTAAAATGGAAAATGACCGTAGTGAACAGTACTGGTGGTCAGAAAATCAACAAAATAAAAGGTCTCGGTCAAAAGGAATATATGAAGAAATGTCTCGGTCAAGAATCAAATGAAGTGTATAAAATGTACGGTTGGCCGATGTAAATGCAAATATTTTTGTATTTTGAGTTTTAAAAATGTGAGATGACCGTGTGAGAGTGTTTTGGTGCGTGTGGCTGAAAACCTGACCGAGTGACAGTGGTCACTTCGGTCAAAATGTTCAAAACAGTGGTAAATGTGTGATGTGAATGATGGAATGAGTGAAGTAATGTATATTTATGAGTTTTTCAGTATTCAAGGGGAATTTGTAGTACAGAAAATTAGAATGAGAACCTAGCTACACTTAAACTATTCTAATCTTATGCTAATCTATGACAGAACCTAAAACAATGCAGTAAAATCTATCTAAACCTAAAACTAAGCTTCTACAGAGATTAAAGCAAGTAAACAAAGCAATAAAACCTAGCTACCGTGACTGTAAAGCAATTAAAACATCAAAACAGTAAAGTAGAAGCAGTAAAATGCAGAAAAGTAAAGAAAGCAAGAACAAGAACTGTGGAGCAGATTCGGTGTAAGCAAAATTGCAAAACTACTGCGTTTTTGACATTGTGAAAACCTAATTAATCAATCAAGCATTCACCATACAATTCAACAAAGTGATTGCAAGCTTCAATCCTCAACCGAGAGACATCCATAAGCTAAAGCAAGTCAAGAACACAAGTCTTAAACAAGTTGTCACATGCAATTCAGTTCCAGCAGATTTTGTTCGGCAAAAACCTAATCTAATTCATGAATTCAGTAAAGAAAAACAATTAAAGATGATAGAAGAAGGAAATCCAGATCCAATTCGTGAAGAACAATGAAGAACAATGAACACATACATGGAAGATTGAGATGAAAGCAAAGAGAAAGAGCCATGGTGCAGTGGAGAGAACAACTGAGAGAATTCTGATCGATTTGATTGAATCTGAACTTGAAAACTTCGACTATCTGTTATTACATTAAGTTAATTTATTATATACTTCAACTAATGTACAATTACAACTTACAAGGCCCATAACCGGACCTAATCCAATAAGATATTGAAGAGTCGCACTGCCTTCGTTTCAGTGCAGTACCGCGCGATTCGAAGCTTGCAGTTTTCTCAATTATTCTTCAAATGGAACGATTATGGTCTCATTAGAAAGCTTGTTAAGTTATCTTTCAAACGCCACCATTTTGACTAATTTTGGCGGTCTATCGATTTTATGATAATTATTTTACTGAGGCATGCCCGGTGGACCGACTCTGTGCGCGTAACCTCCCTTAACTAATTTATATAAAATTCAATTTAGCTCCGAATTGAGTGTTTCTTGATCCGCTGGAAAGATGAATTTGTCTAGCTTTCAATGCTTCAAGAATCATGATTTTAGGATCTCTGTAGAAAAAATAATAAATAAAACAGTAAACTAATATCAGTACCCGTATACAATAAAATACAGCCAATTTATTGTTTTTATGCAGAATTTTATATTACGGCTTCTAAAGGCCTAGTAATACAAATTATAGTTAATTAAGCTTTATTAACATATTATAAACAATAATATAACATTATAAGCTACTTAAGATGTGCTAAAAATCAGTCACATCACATCACCACATGAGTCATCAAGCACACTCATGCAAGAGTCTCCGCTTCATTCCCCAAAGGAGAATAAGGACTACACAAGGGTCCATCAAAGAAAATACGGAGTCAAATCCTCCATATCACCAGGGGGCAACGAAAAAGAAAGAAAAAGAAAAAGTTATATTCCCCAATAGAGGCCACAACGAAAAAAGGCCAAATAAAAATCTCCAAATAAAAACATATCAAGAAAAGTCTACAAAAAGACAAAAAGAAGAAAAATATCTTCATCCAGCTCAAATAGGAGCTTCACAAAACCAGGAGCCAAGACTCCATCATCAAAATTGGATCCCCAGGAAGCTGACAAACTCCTTGGTGAATTTCCAAAAAAAAAAAAAAGAAAAAAGAAGAATATTTCTTCATTCCGCTTAATAAAGAGCCTCACAAAGTCAGGAGCTCAAGACTAAATCAAATCAAGGATTGGATCCCAAAAAAAAAAAATTCCCCAAGGATCGCCAAAAAGAAAAGAGAAAAAATATATCTTTTCATCCAAAAAAAAAGCCAATGTGCATAAAAGGCGCACATATGTAAAATCCAAATGGCGAAAAAGAGATACAAATCGCGAGAAAAAGATAAAAACCTATTCCCCAGCAGGAATAAGAGCATAGGCAAAGCCAGCTCAAAACAACAGCATCTAATAAGGAGTCAAAAACTCCATTCCTCCCTAGGGGGCAATTCAAAATAGATCTCCGGAAAATGACCAAATCCCTGGTGGATCACCAAAAAGAAAAATCCCCAGCAGGCCTACTAAGCAAAAGGTAAACTACAAATTCATATCCTCCGGGAGTTAATCACCTAGAACACCCAATATGAATATCCCCAGTGAAAGGCAAAACCTTCACTCCTAAGAACGCCTATGTCTACTCAGAGGCAAGCAAAGAGCCGATATCCCCAAGAAAGGGGAAATCAACCTATGCAAGAGGCAATACAAGCACAAAGCTTCCAAAAAACATCTGCCTACTCAGAGGTATTATCAAGAACAAATATCCTCAAGAAGAACATTAGCCTATTCAGAGGCAAAAAACAACAAGTATAAAGCCTTCAACACTATTGAAGCATCTGCCTAAAAAACAAGAGGCACAATCAACAAGAAATCAACAAATCCTCAGGAGATTCCTGCATAAAATAAGAGGCAACCAACAAGAATCCTCGGCAAGACCGGATGGCTAAAAAGAAAAGCCAAAAACAAGAATTCCCGGCAAGACCGGATGGCTAAACAAAAAAAGCCAAAAACAAAGAAATCTCCCGGTAAAACCGGATGACTAAAAAAGAAAAGTCAAAAAGAAAAATCAATCATTCCCCATAGAATAGGCGCATGATCAAAGACAATAAGCCGCCAACACATCTCCAAAAACCGGATGAGGGTTTGTACTCATCAATCAAAAGACTGAATGCCGAAAAAGAGCATCCCAAGAGCCTTATAGAATAGGGTTCGTACCGGGTGGGGGTAGGTACCCACAAGAGCCTTATAGAATAGGGTTCGTACCAGGTGGGGGTAGGTACCCACAAGAGCCTTATAGAATAGGGTTCGTACCAGGTGGGGGTAGGTACCCACAACAGCCTTATAGAATAGGGTTCATACCGGGTGGGGGTAGGTACCCACAAGAGCCTTATAGAATAGGGTTCGTACCAGGTGGGGGTAGGTACCCACAAGAGCCTTATAGAATAGGGTTCGTACCGGGTGGGGGTAGGTACCCACAAGAGCCTTATAGAATAGGGTTCGTACCGGGTGGGGGTAGGTACCCACAAGAGCCTTATAGAATAGGGTTCGTACCAGGTGGGGGTAGGTACCCACAAGAGCCTTATAGAATAGGGTTCGTACTAGTGGGGGTAGGTACCCACAAGAGCCTTATAGAATAGGGTTCGTACCGGGTGGGGGTAGGTACCCATCAGAGCCTTATAGAATAGGGTTCGTATCGGGTGGGGGTAGGTACCCACATGAGCCTTATAGAATAGGGTTCGTACCAGGTGGGGGTAGGTACCCATCAGAGCCTTATAGAATAGGGTTCGTACCGAGTGGGGGTAGGTACCCACAAGAGCCTTATAGAATAGGGTTCGTACCAGGTGGGGGTAGGTACCCATTAGAGCCTTATAGAATAGGGTTCGTACCAGGTGGGGGTAGGTACCCATCAGAGCCTTGCAGAATGGGGTTCGTACCAGGTGGGGGTAGGTACCCACCAAAGCCTTATAAAATAAGGTTTATACCGGATGAGGGTAGGTACTCATCAGAATCTAGCAAAAGTGCAGATTCGTACCAGGTGGGGGTACATACCCACCAGAACCTTATAAAATAGGGTTTATACCGGATGAGGGTAGGTACTCATCAAAACTTAGAAGAATGCATTAGGTGGAGTAAAATACTCACCTGAGCATTACAAAAATGGGTTGCAAATACCTTGCTTCTATTAGAGGATAGTTCAAGTGTTGAGCACCTTGGAAGTAAGTACCTATAGGAGTTTAGCAAAACGCAAACTCATACCAGGTGAGGGTAAGTACTCAACAAAGCCTTGCAAAACAAGGTTCATACCTAGTGGGGGTAGGTACCATAAGAGTCTAGTGAAATACAGACTCATACCGGGTGAGGGTAAGTACTCACCAGAGCCTTATAAAGTAAGGCTCAAACCAGATAGGGGTTGGTACCTATCAAAAATATTTATCATGCGAAGGATCAGCGAAGAAGCATCAGAAGGATAACCGGGCAAAAGGATTAACTCCTTCCCCTACCAACTAATTTTGTCGGCATATTAAGCCAACAAATTAGCCAGGCAGGTGAAGGGGGGGCAGCTGTAGACCCCTAATTTTTCCCGGCCTCTCAATAAAGGCTAAGGAGACTTCCTATAACAAAACAAAGCTCGCCCGACATCTCAATAAAGGCCAAAGAAAACTTCCTATATGAAGATAAAGCTTCAACGGGCGTCTATCGGCATCAACCATCGTCCGAATAAAGAAAGGAAAGCTTCCCAGGGGTCCCAGAACACAAAAGCAGGCCAAAATAAGTTGAGACAACCGTCCCAAAGTCGAGACGGTCGTCCCAAGTTGCCCTGGCCAAGTGGGACGGCCGTCCCAAATGAGACTGCCCATCCCACTCTTCCAGGGGTGGACCCAAGTGTAAAAAATTCAAGTGGGACGGCCGTCCCAACCCAGACGGCCGTCCCAACCCAGATGGCTGTCGCAAATTGCCAGGCTGCGAAAAACTATAAATAGGAGGCTCATTTGCCACTGTTTCACACACCAGACAACTCCCAGTACTTGTCTTTTCTCTTCCTACTTCGAATGAACTCTCTGATTGCCTTAATAAGGTAACAATCAGTTAAGGAAATACATTCCAGCATTCGATTCTTCTGTAAAATTTAGTAGAGTCGGTATTGTATTCGGAGAGGAGAGTCTTTGTAGAGCGAAGGATTGCCAAAACGCATCCTCAAGATTAAAGATTCGCAATACAAAGCTTGCTACGGAGGTTCTGTTCAATTATCTTCTCTTTTACTGCTTTATTTATTGCTTTATGTATGCAATATGAAATAAAGTCATGTAGATAACCATTTTTAATATTATGCAATAAAATAGGGTAATCGCATAATTTCTCGTAATCTTCACTTAAATGAATTAATCCGTCATAGGGAACCCGAAAGGGGCGTTGTGGGGTGCTAACACCTTCCCCACACGTAACTAACTCCCTTACCTAACTCTGGTTATAATGGCCAAGTTTGGTTTTTATTAAAATCAACGCCTTTTTATCCTTTTCCAATGTTTATGGTCAAAATATTGGTGGCGACTCCATAAGAACCCCTTTTCGAAATCCTTGCTTTTATTAGAGGATAGTTCAGTTGTTGAGCACTTCGGAAGCAATGAACATAATTTTAACATAAAACGCGAGTCTAAACCATCTTTTCGCGACCGCTCGCATAAACGTTCAAGATGTCCCTGGACGTCGGAACGGATGGCGGCGACACTAGGAATTAAAAGATGTCGGGTGGGTCACCTTTGATGCTCCTTCCCCCCGCATAGAAGTCAAGCCTCTGTCTCAACAAGAAGGATGAGGCTGGATAGGGGAGACTAGCTGTTAGGGTTCTTTTCTTTTAAGCTTTCTTTGTATTTCTTGCGGTCCCAGCCCATGGCCGTGAGATCACTGATTAAAAGGGCATTTTGTACATATTCCTTTCTTTTAATACATGAGGCATTTTTCATCCATGATCATTTTTATTCTCTTCCATTTATTATTCTTTCAAAATATCTGAATAATAAAATCTACACTTAAACAGAACCTTTTAAAAACAATCATGTTTGTGATTGATGAATCTCTGTGGGATCCGGAAGCCAAAGGCGACAATGAGCAGGGGACCATTTCCCCGGACATGCAAAGACTACTAGAAAGAGAAGCTCGCTCCATACAGCTCTATCAAGAAGAAATAGAGGTTGTCAATTTGGGACAAGGAGACGATAAAAGGAACTAAATATTGGCACCCAAATTGACAGTAACATCAGGGAAGGGTTAATACACTTATTGAAAAAGTACGTGGACGTATTCACTTGGTCTTACTATGACATGCCCGGACTCGACGCAAGCATAGTGGAGCATAGATTACCTTTGAAAGAGGGTTTCCGACCAATAAAGCAAAAACTTAGAAGGATGAAACCCAACTGGTCCTTGAAGATTAAGGAGGAAGTACAGAAACGGCTGGATGCTAACTTCTTGATTGTGTCCAAATACCCTGAATGGTTGGCGAACATCGTACCAGTCATGAAAAAGAATGGAAAAATCAGAATGTGTGTGGATTACAGGGATCTAAATCGAGCAAGTCCAAAAGACAATTTTCCCCTACCACACATCGATACATTGGTGGATCACACCGCCACGAACACACTCTATTCCTTCATGGATGGATATGCAGGGTATAACCAGATTAAGTTGGCCGCCGAAGATAGAGAAAAAACATCCTTCACCACACTGTGGGGAACATTCTGTTATAGGGTCATGCTTTTCGGACTCAAGAATGTAGGGGCTACCTACCAAAGGGCCATGGTAACATTATTCCATGACATGATCCATAAAGAAATTGAAGTTTATGTGGATGACATGATTACCAAGTCCAAGAACGAAATAGACCACATTTTATATTTGAGAAAATTATTTGATGGACTTCGAAAGTATCAACTAAAGATAAAACCGACTAAGTGTACATTTGGAGTATGATCGGGTAAACTCCTTGGGTTTATCGTCAGCAAAAAAGGAATAGAGATAGACCCCGACAAAACCAAGGCAATTTTGGAAATGCCCCCGCCAGAAACTGAAAAGGAGATCAAAGGGTTTTTGCGATGAATCAACTACATAGCAAGGTTTATTGCACAACTCAGGGATAAATGTGCACCCATTTTTAAGTTATTGTGCTAAAATTAACCAACAGTTTGGAATGAGGATTGCCAACAAGCTTTCGAGAAAATTAAGTTGTGCTTAACCAATCCACCAATATTGGTGCCGCCCATTGAAGGAAAACCTCTGATCCTTTATCTATCGGTACTCGATGAGTCTATGGGATGTGTGGTTGGTCAGCAAGACAATACGGGAAAGAAAGAGCAAGCCATATACTGCCTTAGCAAAAAATTCCTAGATTACGAGCCCATTATACTCCACTTGAAAAACATGTTGTGCATTGGTGTGAGCAATTCAACGTCTCAGACAGTATATGATTAGACATACGACCTGGTTGGTTTCCAAAATGGACCCAATCAAATACCTGTTTGAAAACTCGTCCTGACCGGAAGAATAGCTAGGTGGCAAGTACTCCTTTCGAAATTTAACATCATCTATGTCACCCAAAAAGCTATCAAAGGCAGTCCCCTAGCAGACTACCTAGCATACGGATCGACAAACGAATATCAATCCCTACAAGATGATTTTCCAAACGAGCACATCATGAATCTCCAACATGAAGAACCTGCAGACGATACCTAGACTATGTTCTTTGACGAAGCCTCAAATATGCTTGGACACGGGATCAGAGTTGTTCTAATATCCCCTAAAAAGAAGAACATCCCAGTAACAGCTAGACTAAGTTTCAACTGCACCAATAACATGGCTGAGTATGAAGCATGCGCCTTGTGATTCCAAGCAACTCTAGATCATAGGGTGACCAAACTCAAAGTTTTCGATGACTCATCCCTTGTTATCTAACAACTCAAGGGTGAATGGGAAACCAAAAATTCCAAATTAATCCCTATCGTCGCCGTCAGAAGAAGCGGTCGGAGCAACGCGATGGTTTTGTTTGACTCACGTTTTTTAAAGTGTGGTTCAACGCCTTTAGGTTGTCCGATAACCGGGCTAGACCTAAGGGCCAGGTTTTCGAAAGGGTTCGAGGATTTGCCACCAATATTTTTACCAAAAACATTGGAAAAGGAAAAAGAAGGCAGCAATTTTTTAAAGAAAAACCAACTTTGGTCATAACAACCAGAGTTAGGTAAGGGAGTTAGTTATGTGTAGGAAAGATATTAGCTTTCCTACGACGCCCCTTTCGGGTTCCCTATGATGGACCGTTTTTATAAAGAAATAAGAACTTTAAACTACGCTTTTACCCTTATTTATTCATTGCAAAAATTAAGCTATCGACTACATGGCCCTTAATGACTAATGCACAAACATATTATCTAAAAAGCATTAAAATAGAGAAAGGAGTATGGAGGAACCTTCGAAGCAAGCTTTTATAATATGTTTTTGAAAGAGGGTTCTTTTTGGCAATCCCTGCGCTCTACAACGACGCTCACTCTCCTCTCACAACACTTTAGATTGCTTTTTAAGAAATCTAAGAACTTTGGAAATGCTTCAGAGGGGTCCTAGGAGAGTATTTTGAGAATAGTACAGTATGGAAAGTTGTAGAATTGTGTGAAAACAAGGAGTAGGTCCCCCCTTTTATAGGAATTTGCACCTATCAAGTCGGGACCACCGTCTCGCCTGACTAGGTCAGGACCACCATCTCGCTAAATGAGATGTCGGTCTTGCCTTCGGCAAGTGGCGAGACAGTCGTCTCGCCCTTGGCAAGTGGCGAGACAGCGGTCTAGCCAAACGATACAGCGGTCTCACCAAATGAGACGGCGGTCTTGCCATTGGCGAGTGGCGAGATAGCGGTCTCGTCAAACGATACGGCGGTCTCGCCCTTAGCCAATGGCGAGACAGCGGTCTCGACCCTTTGGGTGGAATTTCTTATTTTTCTTGTAAAAAAATCCTTCCTATTCTAATATGGGGCTTATTGATCAATCCTAGGGACCTTGTAGGCCTTGCCCATCTTCAAACAGAAGTCTCTACTCTTTATTTTGAGGTCGGGCAAGATTTGGGGTCTACAGCTGCCCCCCCTTCACCTGACTAGCTGACTGTTGACTTAACATGCCAAAAAGATCGGTTGGAGGGTGAAGGCGTTAACCCTCTTGCCCGGTTATCCTTCGGTTGCTTCCCTTGTTGTGGTAGCTGACCTTCTGGATGCCAAATGTGATCCTCCGGGATGCTTCTTTGATGCGGTAGCTGACCCCTTCGGTTGATAAGTACGAACCCCCATCTGGTTTAAGCCCCCTTTTGTAAGGCTTGATGAGTACGCACCCCCATCTGGTTTAAGCCCCCTTTTGTAAGGCTTGATGAGTACGCACTCCCATCTGGTTTGACAAGTACGAACCCCCGTCTAGTTTAAGTCCCCTTTTTGTAAGGCTTGATGAATACGCACCCATATCTGGTTTGACGAGTACGAACCCCCGTCTGGTTTAAGCCCCCTTTTGTAAGGCTTGATGAGTACGCACTCCCATCTGGTTTGACAAGTACGAACCCCCGTCTGGTTTAAGCCCCCTTTTTGTAAGGCTTGATGAGTACGCACCCCCATCTAGTTTGACGAGTACAAACCCCCGTCTGGTTTAAGCCCCCTTTTATAAGGCTTGATGCGTACGCACCCCCATCTGGTTTGACGAGTACAAATCCCCGTCTGGTTTAAGTCCCCTTTTTGTAAGGCTTGATGAGTACGCACCCCCATCTGGTTTGACGAGTACGAACCCCCGTCTGGTTTAAGCCCTCTTTTGTAAGGCTTGATGAGTACGCACCCCCATCTGGTTTGACGAGTACGAACCCCCGGCTGGTTTAAGCCCCCTTTTGTAAGGCTTGATGAGTATGAACCCCCATTTGGTTTGACGAGTACGAACCCCCATTGGTTGTGAAGTCCACTTTGTAGGACCGTTGCGACTTACTGCTCTGGCTCATGCACAATGATCTTGCTTGTGTGCAGGTCTTTGTCTTTGAGACCTTCCTTGTCTTGAAGTTGTGGTGGTGGCTTACTGCTCTGGCTCATGCGTCGACTCCATGGGGAGTGATTCTTGATTTGATAAATGTTTTTTACTTTTTGTAGTCATCCGGTGTGTCGGGGATACTTCGAGAAGCCAAAAATACATTTTCGAACGAAAATCACTCCCCATGGAGCCGGCGCATGAGCTAGAGCAGTAAGCCACCACCACTCTCTCTATCAGAAGGATCAGCCACGACTACAAAAGGGGCATCCAAAGGATAGAATTCCACACATCGTCCGAAGGATTAGCTCCGTTGCAAAGGAGTATCGGAAGACACAAATCCGCCATCATCGCCCGAAGGATTAGCTTCGTTGCAAAGGAGTATCTTGAAGGCAGGATTTACAGACATCGTCCGAAGGATCAACCCCATTATAAAGAGGTATCCGGATGACACAAACCACCATCACCGTCTAAAGGGTCATCTTCTGCAGCATAGAAGTATCCTGAAGACAGAAAATCTACATACACTTACATCAGCCAAAGGGTCAGCTACCGTGTCAAAGGAGCATCCTAAGGCATCAAACCAAAACCAAGGGGTCAGCTACTGCTTCGAAGGAGTATCCCGAGGTTCCCTATTCATCAAAAGCTAAAGGGTCAGCTACCGCATCGAAGGAGCATCCTAAAGCTTCACACACACCACCCAAGGGGTCAGCTACTGCACCAAAGGAGCATCCTGAGGGAAAGACTTTCTTCATCAGCCGAAGGGTCAGCTACTACATCAGAGGAGCATCCTGAAGCTTCACATATATCGTCCAAAGGGTCAGCTTCTGCAGCAAGGAAGCATCCTGAAGACAACTCTAGACTACACTCATCGTCCTAAGGGTCAGCTACCACGTCAAGAGGAGCATCCGGAGGACAACTGGACAAGAGGGTTAACTCCTTCACCCGCCAATCGACCTTATGGTACATTAGCCCATAGTCAATGGGTCAAGTGAGGGGGGGGGGGGCAGCTGTAGACCCCAAATCTTGCCCGACTTCCTAATAAAGTCAGAAATCACCTGTTTCGAAGATGATCAACACTTAGTTAAGTCCCTAGTAGGTTTTTCTAAGTTCCATTTAAGATAGGAAGAGATTTCTAAGGTAATAAAAATCGCAAATTTCGTCGGGAATAGCGGATGGTCATCCAGGTTAGCCAGACGACCGTCCATGGCAACTTTTTGGTCCATGGATGGCCATCCACTTAAGGTGGACGACCCTCCATGCCACTTTTGAGCCATGGACGACCGTCCACTAAGACCAGACGACCATCCACTTTTCCTGGCTCGGTTCCCTATAAATAGGAGCCTCATTTCTCGTTTTTCACACACTATTCACTCCTACCACTCTTTAGGAAGTCTTTTGGCACTTTAGAGTGACTATGAGCATTATTCCAGAGTTAGAGTGAGCTTTCCGATTATCGTTAAGGTAGAAATCGGTTAAGGAGGTCTCCTCTTGAGACATCTGACCCTCAGTAGAGTGATCTTTTTCTTTATTGCGGGAGAGGAGCATGCTTGTAGAGCGAGGGGATTTCCAAAAAGCGTCCTCAAGTTTTGAAGAGTTAATATAAAAGCTCGCTTCAGAGGTTCATTTTCTATTCTCTCCCTTTTACTGCTTTCTTTATCACTTTCCTTGTATGCATTAGATACTAGGATCATGTAGATATTTAAATTCTGCTAGTAAATAAATAAATAGGGTAAAAGCATAGTTTCTTTCAGTATTTATTTTATAAACTAGTCCATCATAGGGAACCCGAAAGGGGCATTGTGGGGTGCTAACACCTTTCCCACACGTAACTAACTCCCTTACCCAACTCTTGTTGTAACGACCAAAGTTGGTTTTTTCTTAAACCAACGCCTTTTCAGCCTTTTTCGATGTTTATGGTAAAAACATCGGTGGTGACTCCATAGAACCCTTTTCGAAAACCTCACCTTTAGGTCCAGCCCGGTTATCAGAAAACCTAAAAGCGTTGAACATCTTCTTTAAAACATTCGAGTCATTCCAAAACCATCGCGTCATTCCGACTGCCTCTTTTGACGGCGGCTACACTTGCCTATATAGAATTACAAAGAGTAAACACATAACTACATCACTTACTACAAAGAGAATTTCAAATTATACATTGTAGATTACTATGGAGACTGACTCACTTGATGTTTTAACCACCTATTAAAAACTTGATCTCGAGATACGAATATTTCATCCTCAGAGATATTGGGATTTTCATTCTTCAGTGAATCTTCAAATTTCTTAATTGATACAACAATTAATATTGTAATAAATTGAATTGAATAAAAAAATGTAATTATGAAGAAAACTTACTTTAGATATGGTTTCACTTCTTTACAATGACATATCTCTCGACAATATGAAACTCTTCTTCTATTAATATTCTTTTATGACCTCTACCAATAGGACGACAAGGGTGTTTAAAAATAGACAACTTCTCAAAAATTCTATCTTCACCACCATCATCATTACGAAAAACTTGAGTACGTCTTGTTTGAATATAGGGATCAAAATACATAGAAGCAAAATTAGAAATTTCTTCCAAAATATATGCTTCACATATAGATCCTTCAACCTTTGCCTTATTGCAAACCTTTCTTTTCAAATACAACATGCATCTTTCAAATGGATACATCCATCTGTATTGCACAGACCCTCCAACCTTCACTTCATATGGTAGATGTATAACCAAATGTTCCATTGAATCAAAGAATGTTGGTGGAAATTTTTTTTCAAGCTTACAAATTGTTTCAATGATAGAACTCCTAGCATTGTCCATGACAGAAGGATGTACTGCATTCGCGCAAATCTCTTTAAAAAACAAACTAAGTTCTGTTAATACACGCCATAGAGGCTTTGGCAAAATGTCACGAAATTCCAAAGGAATTAGTCTTTGCATAAAAACATGACAATCATGACTTTTCATCCCATATATTTTCCCTTCATCTACATTAATGTTACGTGATATGTTAGATGCATACCCATCTGGAAATTTTTGTTGTTTTATCCATTCACACACCATCTTTCTTTGTTCAGAATTCAAGACATATGTTGCTTTTGGTTTTTTATACTTATCATTTTCCACCACCAGCTTTAATATAAGACGTTTACATATCAATCTCAAATCTTGTCTTGCATTTGCAGTATCTTTCGTCTTACCCTTTATGTCCATCATAGTGTTAAAGATGTTGTCAAACACATTTTTTTCAATATGCAAAACATCCAAATTATGTCGAACTATATTAGTAGACCAATAAGGCAATTCCCAAAATATGCTCTTCTTAACCCAATTATGGGTTTTACCAAAGTCGGGTTGCTTTTTCTTGCCTGATTTTAAGCCAAAGATAATTTTATGAAGTTGAGTCACTATATTTAATACATCTATGCCACTCAATTCTTGTGGTGGTAAAGAGTTCTCAACTACCAACTTCTTAAAAGAGCATCGATCATGACGAAATGGATGATTGATAGGCAAAAATCGACGATGACAATCAAACCAACAAGGTTTACCACCATTCTTCAATCTAAATGATTTAATATCCCCCATACAATGTGGACAAGCTAATCTCCCATGAGTATTCCATCCAGACAACATTCCATAAGCTGGAAAATCACTTATTGTCCACATTAAAGCTGCTTTCATAATAAAATTTTGCCTTTTCAATGCATCAAAAGTGTTAACTCCAATGTTCCATAAGATTTTCAATTCATCAATTAGAGGTTCCAAATAAATATCTAAACTTTTACTAGGTGACTTGGGTCCAGGAATCACAAGAGTAAGAAATATGAATTCCCTTTTCATATACATAGTTGGAGGAAGATTGTAAGGTGTGACAAAAATAGGCCAACATGAATATGGGTAACCTGAATTACTGAATGGATTAAAACCATCTGTGCAAAGTACAAGTTTAACATTTCTTGGATCTTGAGCAAATGCAGGATGTGTTTCATTGAATATTTTCCAAGCTTGTGCATCAGATGGATGTGTCATCATTGATTCATCTTGGCGCACTCCATCTGCATGCCAACGCATATATTTTGAAGTGTGAATAGACATAAATAGGCGTTGGAGTCTTGGAATAATGGGGAAATATCTCAACACTGAATAAGGCACATCTTTATTTTTTGAAGATGTCTTCGGTTTAAATCGTGGTTCTTTACACACCAAGCAAATATTCTTGTCACTATTTTCTTTGTAATATAACGTGCAATGATTAGAACATGCACTATCTTTTCATATCCTAATCTTAACTCATTAACCATTCTCTTCGATCTATACAAATTTTCAGGCAACCTTTCTGAATCTGGAAGAATGCTTTTGATTATAGCAATCATTCGATCATAACAATTAACACTCATGTTAAACTTTGACTTCAAGTTTAATAGTTGTGTTACGGCTGATAACTTTGTATGCTTCTTACAACCATCCCATAAAGGTTCATCAACATCCTTTAATAAGTTAAAAAACTTCTTAGCTGATGGATTTGGGTCCTCTTGCACCTTTTCTACTTTTGGATTTAATCTAACATAAGTAGCATCCATAACCATATCAACATATGGACTTCTATTATTCTCATTATGTCCTTGAAAGACAGAAGTTGATACATTATCGGTCCATCTTTCCTCACCATGAAGGATCCAATTTGTGTAACTATCCATAAATCCATGGTGATACAAATGCTTTTCCACATTAAATGATACATCCCAATAACGATTCCTACATTTTCCACATGGGCAAGGAATACGCCCTGCTACATCAGCAAATTTTGGGTCTCTTGTCGCTATTTGAATAAAACCATTAACACCATTTCTGAATTTTTCAATTATAATGCCGAATTGATTATTTCTTTGGTCTCATTACTCTTGCAGCTGGTTTAACAAAACTAAAAAATTTATGATATCAAACAGATGAAGGTTACATGTTAAAGGCAGAAATACCAGGTACCACAAAGTTATGCAATTTCACCCACCAATTACAGTTTTATAATCTGAATGTGTGTTAAACAAGTCATATATATAACCCATCCTTTTTAAAATCTGCAAGTTATAACAACATAACAAATTTTATATCTTGGAGGAAATTTATATGTTGTTGAAACAAGAGAAACCCCACCCTTCACTACTACAGAATGATCATTCAACGTCGGTTGTAGAAGGCTTTCAACGTTGGTTCTAATGACGTCATTGAATCAGGCGTCGTTGAATGTCAAAGGATTCTACGTCGGTTCAGAAAACCCGACGTTGAAAGTACTAGATATCTACGTCGGTTAAACCAATGTCCGTCGTAGAAATGAGTAATTTCTACGTCGGTTATTTAACTAACCGACGTTGAATGTTATATATACAACGTCAGTTAGTTCTATGACCGACGTTGAGAGGTATATACTACGTCGGTTAATGCAATAACCGACGTTGTATATTCGTTACAACGTCAGTTATTGCATTAACCGACGTAGAATATCCCTTTTTTTTTACATAATGCTCTGTTTTTAGTGCCACCAACAGTATACGACCTGCTATAATCTCGAGTCATTGACAGTGTATATATTTAAGCTAATCACTATATATTACTATATATAAAATGATATATATATATATATATATATATATATATATATATATATACAAAATCGAGGCAAATTATGTACAAAATACACAAAAAATTGTCAATCAATCATATTCCTAACTACTTGGACAAAATTTTCTCGCCCATTTGTTTCTAACCATGTCTATAGTTTCCATAGGCAAAGGTTCTATATCTTTAAATGCCCGTAAGAAGTTCACAAATAGAATGGTAAACCCTAAGCAATTAAAATAAAGGAATTGAATATAATAACAAATGTCAACTTACCTCATTCCAACTATCCTGAATGCTACCAAAAATGATGAGTCACATCCAATACATTACATAGTAGCCGCACTCGTATCCTCCATTTTGTTTGTTACACTAAAAATGACTAAATATGTTAAAAATAACTATTAAATTTGAACATAAAATAGATAGTATAATATATATAAAGGCTACTTACTTTGATAAAATTCCAATTTGGAGCTGTGCTTTTACTTGTGTGTTTTCCATCTAATGTACTACAAACCTTTAAAGCACTATATATTGAAAAGAAGGGGCTTAGAAATAGAATAATCAAGATGTTTAGACATAATATAAGAAATACTTACTCGTTTACAATATTTTTTAGCTCCATGTCAGGTTTTCTTCCCAATGAGCAGAACCAACACACAAGATTCTGCTTTAGACAAATAACTAATAGCTGCCAGTGGTTTCTGTATATACACATGATTAGAATCTATTAAAAAAAACTTGTGTAAAACCAGAAGAGGTTGGGATAACTTACGAATGATGGTATGCTCCAAGGTAAATATCTCTCTTAGAATCAGTCATCCAATTCTGCATGTAACTGAGAATTTGATCACGCTTATTCCCAGACTTTTGTATGGATTGAAGCTCGAATAATCCATACACATGACCAATGCCCTGCTCCACTATCATTTCATGCATCATCCTAAAATATGCCAATTTAAGTGAACTTATACCTTATATATTTAATAAAATGAAAAGAGTCATGAAAGATATGAACTTACAATGTCCAAAATTGTAAAACGACTATATTTAGACATTGATTGCCCATCCCAATCTCCAGGGCATCAGTGTGGGAAATGTATAGGGGGATATTGCTAGAAGCCATCCCAAATAATGTAGAATCCCATAGAACTTGGAATGACTGCATATACAACTGTGGGGAAAGAGACAAGAGATCAAAAATTGGATTTGGAGAAGTCCCCACAACTGGTGTCTTCTCCTTAGATCCAGAAGGAGTGGTAATAGCTTTACCCAAGTCTATTGGCTGCTGAACATCCTACATATTTTATAAAATATAATTATAAACAATAAATGAATTTATTTATGTTTTAGATGTATTATAACCATACATATACATACCTTTGCCATGATTGACCTAACTAAATGTCGGGGCCAAGTAATGAAGGTCTGAAGGGCTTGCCCCACTGTCTACACCTCTTCAGTGGGGATAGGGACATTAGCCTCAGCGTGAACCACCTTTTCAACCATTACTTTGACCAAGTTAGGATCCAAAGGCACATTGTGGATGGTTGAAGCCCCTTCATGAATTGATCCATGGGCCACTAGTCTTAGACCTTCATCTACCTCAACCCACAAGCCATATCGATCATCCTTTGTGGATTTAGGATGAATAGATGCCACCTCAGGTGTGACCTCGATAGTGGCTTCAGCACAACTTCCCTTTGTGCTAACTCTTGGACCTACAAATACAGTAAATTCCAATAAGGACTAAGATTTTAGAAACACAAGTCAAGTACCAATTTGTGGTTCAAAATGCATCTGATGGAGGACGAACATCACCAAATGAAGTACCCATGGAGGTCATACGCAGGAACTGCTCCTGCACACATGCAGTGATGGTCTCCTCAAGGCGTGCGCTGATGGCAGGAGTCAACTCTTCCTCCAATTTTGCCTTGATGGCTGGTGTCAATTTCTCTGTGAGAGTCATCTCCAAGGCAACAATATCTTCTTGGCTCAGGGATGTGGAGGTGCGGATATCCTGTGATGGTTGTCCAAAATATACAAGTGGGCGGTGCTCTTCGTATAGAATGAGTATTTGTTAATGTCATACCCTTGCCAAGTTATAACATTATATCTAGGACCATGTGCTAGCCATTTCAGTGTATTAGAGGCATTGTCACTTGAAAATATTTTGCTTTGAAACCAATTGATAAAGTTGTTGTTATGCTCTTTCATCAACCACCTTTCACCCATTTTGGGGTTTAGGTCCTTTAACATTGCTTTATGTGCATCTATGTAAGGAATAACCTCTTCTGTATTTTTCAAAATATACAAGTGGGCGGTGCTCAACTCTACATGATCTTTTGTTTGAATTCTAATACCACGAGTTCCCTTACCATTTAGCCTATCATCATGACGATTTCTAGGTACACCCACAGGTATGACTCTTGTCAAGTAATCTGTACAAAATTCTATGGCTTCTTCTGCAATATACCGCTCAACAATTGAAGTTTCAGGTCTGTATGGATTTTAAGAATACCCTTTGAAAATCTTCATGTATCGCTCAATTGGGTACATCCACCTCAAATAAACCGGCCCACAAATACGTATCTCCCTCACAACATGAACTATTAAGTGAATCATTATATCAAAGAATGATGGAGGAAAATACATCTCCAATTGACATAGCACAACCGCAGCCTCATTTTCTAACTCATCTAGTGATTTTTCATCGATAACCTTGGCACAAATAGATTTGAAGAAAAAAATAGTCGCATAATGGCATGTCTAACATTCTTAGGCAATATGTTACGTATAGCCACGGGTAACAACTGTTGCATCAAAACGTGACAATCATGGGACTTTAATCCTACTAACTTCAGATCTTTCATGGATACAAGACTCTTAATATTTGAAGAGTATCCTTGTGGCACTTTAATACTTTGAAGACAATGACATAAACTACTTTTCTCCTTCTTTGACAAGGTGTGACATGCTGGAGGTAGATATGTTATATTGCCTTCAGGCCTTGGATGTAATTCAGGACGTATTCCCATCTCACAAAGGTCTTGACGTGCTTTGATCCCATCCTTTGACTTTCCTTAAATGTTTAACAATGTGCCAATGAGACTATCACATACATTCTTCTCCACATGCATAACATCAATACAATGTCGTACTTCTAAATAGCTCCAATATGGAAGATCAAAGAAAATTGATCTCTTCTTCCACATGTTCTTGTCAGAAGACCTTTTTTGGGTCTTTCCAAATGTAATGCTTATGTTCTTCACTCAATCGTAAACTTGTAAACCAGTCAATGGTTCTCTGGCAATTTCATCCTCCTGTATGCCATTAAAAACTTTCTTCAGTCTACGGTATGGATGGTCATGCGAGAGAAATTTTTTGTGTCTGTTATAAATTGTCTTCTTTCCATGTTTTAATTGTAGATAACTGGTCTCTTCTTCACAAATAGGACAAGCATAATTCCCCTTCACACTATACCCACTCAAGTTTCCATAGGCAGGGAAGTCATTAAGGGTACAAAATAACATTGCATGCAACTTGAACTTCTGCTGCTGATACCCATCAAATGCATCTACTCCTTCCTTCCATAATAGTGTTAAGTCTTCTATCAAAGGACTCAAATACACATCTATGTCATTTCCTGGCTTTCTTGGACCTGCAATCATCATACACAACATGACATATTTGCGCTTCATGCATAACCATGGTGGAAGATTGTAAATCATCAATAAAACGGGCCATGAACTATGGTTACTACTTAAATTTTCAAAAGGATTCATCCCATCTGTTGCTAATCCAAGTCTAAGTTTTCTTGCATCACTACCAAAACTTGGAAATAGACGGTCAAAATTCTTTCATTGGGGAGAGTTAGATGGATGTCGCATTTGCCCATCACATGTTTTTCTCTTTGAATGCCAAATTAAATTTTCAGCATCTTCGTGAGCGTACAACCGCCTAAATCTTGGAATTATTGGAAGATACCATAAAACTTTTGCAGGAGGACATTTTTTATGACTCTCCTGACTACAATCATCACCATCCTTCGCTTTGTAACGTGATACACCACATGTTGGACATTGGTCTAAAGATGAGAATTCATTCCTGTATAACACACAATCATTAGGGCAAGCATGTATCTTCCTATATTCTAAACCCATCGGACAAAGTATCTTCTTCGCTTCATACATACGGTCCGGCAAGGTGTTATTGTCTGGGAGCATCTCCTTCAAAAGTTGGAGTAATTCATTAAAACTTGTATCACTCCAACCAAATTTTGCTTTTAGATTGACCAATTTTAACACAGATGACAACCGTGTGAAAGTTGTACATCCGGGATACAAAGGTGTCTCTGAATCGGTCCTCAATGTATCATATATAGATGCATGCGCTTCAAGAAAGCTCTCTTGACCCACATCACAAAGCATGTCCTCTATTCGATCTTCACAGGTTACATCATCCTCAATAGTTTGTGATACTGTTGGAATATCAACCACTCCACCGTGCCATGTCCATATGGTGTAATTCTTCATCATCCCATCGCAAATAAGATGTTCCCGCGTTGTGTCCATCTCTTGTACTCTGCCATTTACACAATTAATGCATGGGCAATAGATTTTTCCATTCATTTTGGGAGCATTTTTTTCGGCAAATTTCAAGAAGGAGTCAACTCCATTCTCATACTCTTCTGACATGCGACTTGCATTGACCCAAGTTCGATCCATCTAACTAAACAAAAGGGCTTGCCTAGATATTGAAGGTTTATTAGAAAAGGTTTAGCAAAACAATACAACAAACAAAGATAGCCCAAAAAACAGTCACAGTCAAACGTGTACATCTACATGAAAGAGTATATATGAGTTCGAAACCGAAAACAAACTTCCAAAACCTAGATCAAATCAAACCATACAAAATCATCCATCATCTTTCCACTGTTCATATGCAGGAAATGCTCTAAACAATCCATGTTTATGTTAAATGCATGCTGTAAATCATCCATACCACTTAATCTAACCTGATGAAAAGGGGTTTCCTTAGGGAAACGAGGGGTACCACGCACACGGCAACAACGGCGGTGCAACGACATGTAAGAGCGCGGCGAGGGGGCGGCGAGGGGGCAGCGATACCACGTCAAACAAGGAACGAAGAAGAAGCAGAGAACTGAGGTAGCTAAGAAGGAAGATGCAGGGCACTAAAATGTGGGTCGATACACACACGCAGATGAGGATTGAGGTAGCAGAGCACGAAGAAGAAGCAGAAGAAGAAGCAGAAGAACAACTGCGCGCTTTCGATTAGGTATGTTAGGACATTCGACGTTGGTTATTAAAAAACCCGACGTGGATAATGCTTTCGACGTCGGGTAAATTATGGAACCGACGTTGATTGTGGGATTTCAACGTCGGTTATACATAACCGACGTTAAATTTAAACATTTAACGTCGTCTCTTATCTAAACGACGTGATTTATCCATTTCTACGTCGGTTTTCTTATGACCGACGTTAAATATTGTTTCTTAATTACAAGTTTGCCACCGCGTCTTGTACAACGTCGATCTTCATAAAAACCGACATTGAATTGTGTCGTAGTATGTGTTTTCTGTAGTAGTGCTTCTATCAAAATTTTCTTTAGCAAGATCAAATATTTGAAAATGAGAATATCAAAATTTTATATGCAGTGTAACTACGAAGTATATATGTATATGTATATATGGTGATGTTGTTCGGCATTAAATCTTTATCAATCTTTTATCATACTTATCCTCTCTCCACTTTACGTGGCCGCCATCTAAAGCGGTCCCCTAGGGAGGGTCCAAACACTGTTCTTGTTAAAAAGGTTTCACTGTTCTCAACCATGCCTTCAAACATTCGTTACTTTAATACCAATTTACCAATTAGTATCATCAACCTTCACTAATAACTACATTTAACCCACACTACCACACACCTTCAACAAAGTCTTCCCTTTCTATTTGCTTCCAATTCTGCGCCCATCATTTCAACCCAATGTTTAAAAGCTTCGTGGCCACTTGTGATATATAGTGCCAATTTATATATATCTTGTTTCACTCCATAGCTATTCACGTAAATAAATTTATGTCGAGATCATAATAAATTAGGTAAAACTCTTTTTGAGATAACGATAATGACTTTGGGAGATAATGAGACATAAAGTAAATCTTGACTAAGATCCCAATTGGTTTTTACGTGATTAAATATTTCGTTCTTTGAGTAGTATTGCTTTATTATACTACCAGAACTTTTGGGCCACTTATTTAAGAAAAGGAATAATGCTCAATTCACACTCCAATATAATTATTTGACACCTTTAAGAACACATATAGATAATCGATTAACACCAAAGAAAAGACTAAAAAAGGAAGATAAGAAAGGAAGTTAACTAATGGGTATATATATATATATATTCATAGATCCCTCCCCATTATGTAAATTAAATTCGTATTTTGATAGTTGCATACTATAATTTTCATAAGCTTGAGTTGCAACTAATAGTTACAGAAGATTCATGAGTTTAATCTTATGAAAGAGAAATAATTGATAAGACTTGAGTTACAACTAATGATGACTGGTTACAACGCATGGGTCACAAGTCCACAATTGGAACGAGAGCATATCTTGCTGTACAATGATATGTATATTAAACATTTTAAATCACCTATTTTTGTTCAATAAAAGCAAAGAATTGAAGTTATGTATAACAAATTTCATTTTCATGATGAAACACCATAACTGAGATGTTGTTTTCGTTCCTTTCTTGTTTGTCTTTTTTTGCCTTACCTTCTTTTGCAGGCATGCATGCATTTCAAAAAATGAACTTAAAAAAGGTCAGAAAATAGCTATTTCTTTGAAAATGACACATTATGAAAAGGGTGGATTTGCCTAAAATCATCAGACAGAATGGTTTAATAGTAAACGGTTAACTAGATGGAAACTAATATAAAAACACACATTGACGTAAAAAATGAATGTTCTTCCTTCCCCTAGTTGAATCCGTCGGTGCAGTTATAGAGCGGTGGCCATGACCGTGAAGCAAGGGCCACACTGCATATAAATGCAATGTGATTCTAGGTTAAGTGCAAGCATCGCACACTTGTGATTCTCATTTTGAATGGAGTTGTGAATGGGATGACTGAAAAGTGGTTGACTAGTAAAAAAGTAATCCTATAACACTTGTGATTTTGTTAAAACAGGAACTGGGATGAGTAACATTGAAGTCCTTGTTGATAATGGGAAGGTTGCGGAGATTAGTGGAGAGTGGAAGCCACAAAAAGAGTCAAAAGCAAGTGATTGGAGGTGTGACCATTGGTGGGAATATGGATATGTTCGAAGGTTAGAGGTCCCAAAAGATGCAGAGAACAATGAATATGTGCAACTAGGAAGAATTTCACATAAAACTATGATATCATTTTCTTAATCTACATAAAATAATTGACTTAGCTAGTATTGGAATTAATACTAAATAGTAAATGTATTTGTTGTACCATATTAAATGAGTTATTTGATATAATTATATATTTTTATTTTTATTTTTTCATCTGAAAGATAAATTTGTACATTTCCTCTCACATGTTTTCTAAGATTTTATCAGAAGACTTGAAAACAAACTAAAAAAAGAGATGAAGATGAACTAAAGGCTTGAGGATTCAGAGGCTAAAGTTTGGAAGTGAATAAAAGGGTACCAGCGCCACAGGGGACCTACAAAGAGAGAGAGAGAGCACTAGCTAGTGGAGTTACAAGTAATGAGGCTGCAATTTATAGCTAGATGACGTGTTCCCACTGTACCCCTTTGTGAACTAAGGCTTTGCCATGTCTTCAATTCATTAGTAGCCGCCCACATGATAAACTTGGTCATTGATTAGAGTAATAGCTGGTTGGGTAGTCACAACAACTCTTGCTACAATATGAACAAGTTTGGTTTTCTGTCCACTTTATGCTTCTCTTCGGACCTTACTTTTAATACATACCAATCTCCAGCTACATTATTTTCCTATTAAACTTGCTTAACTATATAATAATGTGCATATAAAACATCTCTCTACACTCGCATCCAAGGTCCAATCATGGAAGAAATTCAGATGCATAACTTAACTTCAAGGCACAGTATTTGGTTCTTATTATTTATATCTATCTTATATAGACAATTAACTATAGATGAAACTTAATCACATATATTGATTAAAATCAAACATCTCAAAATTCAAATCACAGGATAACATTCAAAATGAAGAAGAGATTATCGTGAGAAAACGTGAGCGGCAATGACAATGCGTGCGGAAGCGACGCGGGATAGTAGCGAAAGCACCGCGGGGTAGCAGTGACATTGGCGAGGGAGCGGGCAGCAGGAGCAAGAACGACACGGTAGCAGAAGTAAGAACGGCGCAGGAGCGAGAGTGGCAAGAACGACACGGTAGCAGAAGTAAGAACGGCGCAGGAGCGAGAGTGGCAGCGGGAGCGAGAGCGGCAGGAAGTGGCAGCGGGAGCGAGAGCGGCAGGAAGTGGCAGCACGAGCGAGAGCGGCAGGAGTGACAGTGGGAGCGGCAAGGAGCGACAACAGGAGTGGCGCAGGAGCGAGAGTGGCTGCAATGGTAGTCAGCTAGGTTTTACTGGAAAAGGATGTATGAAGAAGAATGGAAAAAAAGATTAATTAAGATTTTTATTAAAAGAATTATAAAAAAAGATAAAATAGTATTTCTGAATATAATACTTTTTTTATTTCTTATAAGGAATAGTTTCTAAAAAAATTATAAAGAAATATTATTTATAAAATTTTCTATTAATTTAAATATTATTAAATACTTCCAACAAATTTAAATTTATAAAAAACTTACAGAAAATAATTTTAAATATTTATCAATTTTTTAGATATTCTTTCAAAAAATTATAATTATTTCCAAATAATTTATTTTAGATACAAAAATAATTTATATATATAATTATATATTTATAGTAAATTTGGTAAAAATAATTTTTTTAAGGAAAAATTGTAATTAATTTTTATTGATATTTTTTCAAAAAGTTCAAAAATTATTTTTTATAATGACATATTTTTAGAGAAATTTACAAGTTTTTTTTTAAATAATTTTTTATAAGGTTAAAATAATTTACACTACTAGAAAAAATTATTTTAGCGATCGAAAAAATCGGTGTAATCAGTTAGCGATCGAAATTAGCAACCGAAGGCGTCGTCGCAAAAAGCCAAGTCGCTAATATGTTAGCGACCAATTTTCATTTCGGTCGCAAAATAGCGATCGATTTTATTTCTGGTCGCAAAATAGCAAACGAAATTAATATATTAAATTGGTCGCTAAATCGGTGGCAAAGTTAAAAAAATAGCGACCGATTTAAATCAATCGTTAAATCAATGACAAAGTTAAAAAAATAGCAACCGATTTATATCGGTCGCTAAATCAATGAATAAATTAATAAAATAGTGACTAAAATATAATGGTATATTAGTATAGTATAGTATATTTGTATTCTAATTTTTAATTAAACTAAAATTACGCTAATAATGTATAATAATATATGAGGGGATAATAAATTTAATCCAATTACTTATATATATATATATATATAT
Source organism: Sphenostylis stenocarpa (assembly GCA_963425845.1). Lineage (NCBI taxonomy): Eukaryota > Viridiplantae > Streptophyta > Magnoliopsida > Fabales > Fabaceae > Sphenostylis > Sphenostylis stenocarpa. The sequence continues at coordinate 38,736,891 of OY731403.1, forward strand.
ATATATATATATATATATATATATATATATATATATATATATCCATTTTGAACTTTTTTTTTCTTTTTAAACTTCTCACATTCTACATTGTTTTTAAACTCTATCATTTTTACTATAATATCATCCTCATTTCCTCCCCTATTCTATTTTATCTTTATAATAATTAGTCTTCTTTTATAGAATACTTTATTTTCTATTTTTATTATTTATTTTCTTATAATTTAAAATAATTAATATTATTTTTTAACATTTATTTTTATGATTTTTACTATAATAAATCAAATTAAATGGTTTGATGATATCAATTAATTAAAATCATCACATAAAAAACTTAGATAACTACATTAAAATTATTAATTTTAAAAATATAAAATAAATTTAAAAAAAAAACTCAAATTATAGATTGGAAATAAAATAGAATAAACAAATACTCTTTACTTTATATTATATTTAAGTGTGTGCATAAATGTTGACCTTCTTAACTATAAAGAAGTAGAAAAATATAAAGATAGTATTTGAAGAAGTGAATTTTGAAAATAAAGGCTATTTTTATATAAATTTATTCTAGTATATCAATTAACAATAATAATACATAAAATTTTAAAACTAAACTAAAGAAAGTAAGTTTAAATTTATAAAAAAATACATTACTAAAAGTATCATATTATATTAAGATTTTCATTATTTTCGTTAATTATAAATTTAAATGTGTTTCATAAATAAAATTATAAATTTAAATGTATTTCCACTTTTGATCCACCATAAATAAAAATAAATAGTCTTTTATAAATGTTTTTCTATTTTAATCCATCATTAAATTTGTTTTATATACGAATTTGATGACTTATCATATTATTAACAATTTGGATGAAATATTTATGTATAATAATTTTTTAGTATATTCTGTTTTTAAATTTGCTAATAGAGAAAAAGTTTCATAATTCAAAATGTTAAATACTTTTAAATATTAAAATTAACTTTATAAAAAATTAGGAAAAAAACAATTAATCCAAAAATATAATAATGATAAAAATATTATAAAAAAGAATTCAAAAATGTATTTAATATTTTCAGTTTTAGTTTAATTATATTTTTAATTCTCAAAGTAGAAAAATATATTGTAATTATTTTAATTTAATAAAATATAATTTAAATTTTAATACTAAAATTAAAATATTAAATAATAATAAATTTAATTCTTTAAATTTAGTATTTAAAAACTAAAATTATAGTTTCTCTATTTTAAAAAATTAAAATAAATATTTAAAAATAAAAATAAAAACTAGTATTATCTTAAATTTATTAAAAATATAATTAAATCTCTATTTTCTTATGCAATTTTAGAAATTTTTTAATAAAAATCCAATATATAAAAAAGTTGAAATTTTAAAAAGGTACAACCTTAATTTATATTAACTATTTTTTTGAAAAAACTGATAAGAAAAACTTGATTTTGAAAAAAAAAGTTGATAATTTTAAAGTTATTTAAGTGATGAAGTTTCCAAATGTGATCTATAAATTTATTAAGCAAAATTGGAGGTATGTTGAATATAAATTTAAATATATTTTTAATTTATTTAAATATGGTTTATTTTTAGTATTTATAAAATAGATTAATTTTAAATTTTTTACTTTTCTAGTAGTCTATTTTTAATCTTTATTATTAATTATGTTAAAAATGAAAAATATTAATTAGTATACTTAAACTAAAAAATATTTGAACTAAAGATAAATATATTTTTATTAATAATTTAATTAAATAATATATTTATTATCTAATGTATATTGATATAATTTTTTTTTGGTATATCAATTATAACAACAACCATGCTTAAGTAATTAATAATAATAAAGTAATAAATTTAAAAATTAGATTAAAAATAAAGTATTATAAAATAAAATTGTAATAATTTGATTAAAATTGTAATTTTTTAATTAAGTTAATTAGGAATTAAAATGTGATAATTTGATGTGTTTAATTTTTTAATATAAATTTTTAAAATATAATTTAATTTCAATTGAAATTTTCAATTGAAAAATAAATTAAAGAATATTTGTTATTAAATTTTTCTTAAATAATGCATTGAATAGTTAATATTACTCTAGTCTTAATTTATTACAATTTAAATTTTTAATAAATTTCATTTATTTTTAATAATATTTTTATTTTAGTAATTTAAAATTAAAGTTAATCTTCATTTTATTAATATTGAGACCAAAGTTTATTTTTAAAGTATATTTTAAAAATTAAATTATTTTTCAAAAATAAATTACTTTTAAAAAATAAATTGTAAAAGATATACTAAAACAATTAAAGTATATTTATAAAAAAATAAATTTAAATATAATAAAAAAATAATATTCATTAGCTGATCGATTTCAATTCGGTCACTATTTCAATTTGTAATTCGATCGCTAAATCAGTCGCTAAATGATTTTTTATTTTAGTATGGAATAATCATCGATTTAGCGACCGAAATTTGCAACGCAAACTATTGGTTGCTATTTCGGTCTCTAAATAAAAAAGTGAAACCAAATCATATTTCGGTGGCTAAATCGGTCACTAAATTGCGACCGAATTAACTCGGTCGCTAATTGCGACTGAATTAAAGAGGTCGCTAAATCGGTTGCTAATTGCGACCGAATTAAATCAGTCGCTAAATCAGTTGTTAATTGCAACCAAAATTAAATCGGTCGCTAATTGCGACCGAAAAAATTCGATCGCTAATTTCGGTCGCTAAATGTGTTTTTTCTTGTAGTGTTATAAGAATGGTTCCCAATAATTTAATGTTTTTTTCAATTTGATATTTGCTATAAATTTGCTACAGTTTAGCTATGATTGTATGTTACACAATTTAGTTAGGAAGTAGCTTCAAAAAGTAACATAACTAATATTTATAGCGAGAGTTAGTGACAAAAATTTTTCTAGCTAAATTATTTTTCTGCTAAGTGAGAGAATAACTACAAAAATATTAGTCATCTAGCTATTTTACTACAGATTAGCTACAACCTTATTCTTTCACTATTCCATAGCTAATTAGCTACAAATTAGTGAAAAATAAATTTTGCAGCAAATTTTTCTAGAATTATAAAATTTCTTGTGGTGAATTTTAAAATCGTGAGAAAAAAGAGATAAATCGCGGAAAAAAGGTGAAATTGAATAAAATCATAACTTTTAGATAACCATTGAAAATCCCAAAGTGGGTCACAATAGAGAGAATAAAATGTCAAAATAAGGAATCAGAAATTTCATTCCCCCAGCAGAATAAGAGCTTCGCAAAGCCAGCTCTCACCAACCTCAATCAAGGAGTCAAGACTCCATTCCCCCAGAGGGCTACCAAAATCAGATCCTCAAGGAGACAAATAATTCCCTGGTGGATCACCAAAAAGAAAAATCTATCCCTAGTAAGCCTACTGCAAAGGCAATCTCCAAATTCACACCCTCAGAGAGTCCTTTGCCTGCGCATAGGCAAGACTTGGCAAGCAAGAGCCAACATTCCCCAAGTGGAACATCAGCCTACTCAGAGGCAAAGAAATATAACCAAAAGCCTATACTCACAAATGAAGAATTCGTCTACTCAAGAGGCATCATCAGAATGAACAAATCCCCAGTGGATTCCTGCCTACCCAAGAGGCATTTATAAAAAATCCCTGGCATTCAACAAGCTAGATGACCATTGGAAAAAATCCAAAACCAAAAACAAAGAATCCCCAACAATCAACAAGCTAGAAGATTATTGAAAAAACCTAAGAAAATCAAAAATCCCTAGTAACCAACAAAGCTAGATGGCTATTGTAAAAGCCAAAAATCAACAATCTCCGGCATACCAGATGAATACTCAGAAGAAATAAAATAAAAAAAAAAAATTTCAAGAAACTACTCCCCATGGAGTCAACGCATAAACAAAATCAGTAAGCCGCTACCACACTGTTCAATCCAAGGAAAGGACGTCAAACCAGATGGGGGTGCGTACTCATCCATCCCTACAATGGTGGACTACAAACCAGACGGGGGTTCGTACTCGTCAAACAAGATGAGGGTGCGTACTCATCCAGCCTTACAATGGTGGACTGCAAACCAGACGAGGGTACATACTCGTCAAACCAGATAGGGGTGCATACTTATACAGTCCTACAATGGTGGACTACAAACCAGACATGGGTACATACTCATCAAACCAGATGGGGGTGCGTACTCATCCAGTCCTACAATGGTGGATTACAAACCAGATGGGCGGTTTATACTCGTCAAACCAGATGAGGGTGTGTATGCATCCAGCCCTACAATGATGGACTGCAAACCAAACAGGGGTTCATACTCATCCAATCCTATAAAGTGGACTGACTACAAACCCGAAAAAGAGCATCATGAAGACGAATCTTCTAGAAAGGGACTCGAACCAGGTGGGCGACCCATCACCACAGGATCAAAGAGAGCACCCTATGGTCAACATTCAAGAAGACACCACATTCATCGTCTCGAGGGTCAGCTACCGCACCAAAGGAGCATCCGAAGGACAACCAGGCAAGAGGGTTAACTCCTTCACCCGCCAGCCGGTCTCATGGCACAATAGCCAGTAATCGGTCAGTCAGGTGAAGGGGGGAGGGGCAGTTGTAGACCCCAAATCTTGTTCGGCCAATCAGTATATCTCAAAAATCCTCCATTTCAAATATGGTTATGGCTCCATTAGGTCCCTAGTAGCATTCACTAGGTTCCATTTAAGAAAAGGAGACATTTTTTATAAAATAAAAATTTTAGAAAATTCAGAAAACTGGGACGGCCGTCCCACATCTCCAGATAATCATCCCACCTTTCCTTGAGCCTGGGATGGTCGTCCCACCTTTCCTTGAGCCCGCGGGATGGCCGCCCCACTTTCTTAGATGGTCGTCCCACCTTTCCTTGAGCTAGGGACGACCGTTCCACTTTTCCAAACGGCTGTCCCAGCCTGCCTGGCACAATTTGCTATGAATAGGGGCTCATTCCAGCTCATTTGGAGACACTTTCACACTCTCCTATGCTCTAAGAACCTAGTTCTGGGATTTCTAAGCAACTCTGAGTATTATTCCAGAGTACAAGTGATCTTTTTGACACTCAGGGAGTTTAGTTATTATTTTTGTTTGAGGGAGGAGTGCCTTTGTAGAGTGCTGGACTACCAAAAAGCGTCCTCTATTTCAAGATTTATAAAAACTTGCTTCAGAGGTTTTTATTCATATTTCTTCTCTTTTACTACTTTCATCATAGGGAACCCGAAAGGGGCGTTGTGGAGTGCTAATACCCTCCCCACACGTAACTAACTCCCTTACCCAATTCTGGTTATAATGGCCAAAGTTGGTTTTTCTTCAACCAATGCCTTCTTTTTCCTTTTTCGATGTTTATGGTAAAAATATCGGTAGCAACTCCTGAACCCATTTACGAAAACCTCATTCTTAAGGGCATTTCGGTTATCGGACATCCTAAGAGCGATGACCACAATTTTAAAACAAACGCGAGTCATCAAAATCATCACGTCGGTCCGACCACTTTTTTGTGGTGGCGATAGTAGGTACGTGCTGCAGGTTGCAGGTAGTTCCGTCCATAAACTGGAGCACGGTTCACCCAGGAGGGTGTGAAAAATGTTGCATGCACTTCCCCTTCTTTCCCCGATTTTTCTATATTTGAGTCTACAGGCATGCTAGGTGCGATTCTTCCAGTCTTCAGACTGACCTCTACTCTTTCCCCAATTATGATGAGATCAGAAAAGTTTAAAGAGATGTTGCCTATCATATTCTTATAGAACGGAGATTACAAGGTGGTTAAAAACATAACCACCATCTCCTTGTCTTGTAGCGGCGGTTCTACTTAGGCAGTGACTTCTCTCCATCTTGAGCGTATTCTTTGAAAGTTTCTTTTCCTTTCTTCGTCATATTATGCAGCTGCAACATATCAAGGGCCATATCAACGTTGTACTTGTACTATTGCATGAATGCATCTACTAGGTTCCCCCAAGAGCGAATGCGGGTAGGTTCAAGGTGCATATACCAGTTTAGATCCGCATTAGACAAGTTGTCTTTGAAAAAGTGGATTAGCATCTTCTCATCATGAGCAAAGGATGCCATCTTCCTACAATACATGATTATGTGACTCTTGGGATAGGTCGTCCCTCGATACTTTTTGAATTCAGGCACCTTGAACTTTGGAGGTATAACGACATCTGGGGCCAGGCACAATCTGGCAGCATCCCCAAAGCCATGGCTTTCTCCCCCCTCAATGGCTCTTAGCCTTTTTTCTAGGATATCCAACTTCTCTTTGGCTTTGACATCTTCAGTTACCACACCAGGCTTGGCAGTTTGAAATGGTCGTTTCACTTTAGATCCTTCTCCTATCACCAGGTGCGAAGTTCCTGGATGTACAGTGACCTGAAGTCCCGTGAATGGATTTGCCTCACACATGTTTTTAGCTGCAAGATGTTGAAAATACAAGGGTGTGATGCCTGAAGATTTTGATGATGATGATTTAGAGACAAAGGACTTCAAGATTAGAAGACTCATATACTATTGTATCTATTTCTAATAACTCTGTTTTATCATTTTGAGTCTGTAAAAATAGAGTCCAAGATAACCAACACATAGTATATCCACTGAAAGTTCGTTTTTAACTAAAACACTCTATGATAATCGATTATCACCTGGGATAATCGATTATCAATAATAAACTATCACTTATGATAATCGATCATCCAAGTTAAACCAAGGTTTCTGAAAGTCTCTGGAATAATCAATTATCTCTGTGGATAATCGATTATCCTGGTCAAATTTTGTCTTCTGCAAAATTAGCTATGTGATAATCGATTATTTGTGTCAGTTATGATTTTGAATTTCAAATTTCAAACCTATTTTTGAAAACTCTAAAATCTCTATTTAAGGAACTCTCAGGCTCTCTGTAAAGAACAACCTTTTTCATACTAAAGTTTATAGCTATGATTGTTGAGAGAACTTTGAGTAGGGAAGAAAAAGGGGCTTTTGTAACCTAGTGTGGGCTAGAAGCGATAAGAATCACTAAGTTGGTTTCATGGTGGATTGTGTATTGTTCCGTCTCTAGGAAAAGTTGTCTTCATCCTTTGTGGCTTCAAAGGAGGTGTTCATCTCTTGTGTGACTCAAGAGAGATGTTTTCTAATCCTTATTACTTGTAATTTGTAATCTATTTGAACTATTGTTTTAGTGACTAGGTTAATCCTCTTTTAGAGTGATTAACAACTGGACGTAGGGTCTTTTGATCCAAACCAGTATAAATTACTTGTGTAATCTTCTTCCCTTATCTCTTTACATTTCAAGTGCTTTATTATATTATCGTTTAATCGGTAAAACTTGCAAAAAGTTTTAAAAAGGGATAGTTTTTATAAGAAACCAACTCACCCCTCTCTTAGTTTTTGTCCCAAACGCAAACATTCCGTTGCACAATACCAACAAGTGGTATCAGAGCTTGCTTTGATAGTTTTTCAAATTTTTGAAAATGGTCGGACAAAACCAAACTTTTGCTGAGGGTGCTTCTATTAATAGACCCCTACTTTTTGCTGGTCAAAATTATCCTTTCTGGAAAGTTAGGATGCAAATACTTTTGGAGTTTGTTGATAGGGGTGATCAGAGCCATATGTGATCAAATAATGTGATTAAATGTAGTACTAGGCAGCTCTTTCGAGGTCGTCTCCCAAGGACCATTAGTTTTAATCAAAGATTCACACATCAAATAGATAAAATAGTGATGGGGGGTTGCAGAATTTCAAATGATTAACAACTAAATAGCAGTAGAAACAACTTGGCCTCTTGATTAGATTTCAAGTCTCTTATCCCTGGGTAACAACAAATTTCCAGTCTCACTCAACCTTGTTCTATCCAACACCAACCCACTAAGCAAAGATTGATCAGGACTTCCCTACACAATTAAGCAACATGCAGAACATATTATCTCAACCCATAGAATTAAGTAAACTATGGAAACCAAAGTTTTATAGTTCACACACAAACCACATTCATTAAGCATCAACATAGATTGAATGCAACTCGTGGGACAATATGTTGGAAAGCCAAACAGAACAAAGATAAAATAACATAAAATGCAGTACCCTCAAAGAGATTTTGTCATCTGTTCAAGGAGCCAACCTCAAGGGGTTTAGCCTTCCATGGTAGGAACAAAAATACAAAACAATGAAGAAGAAGAAGATGCACATGACATGAATACCAAGAAGATGCAGTAGCAAAACGTGAAAACCCAAATGTTAAACGTTTTCTTTGAATCTGAATACAATCCCAAAGAGTGAACAAAAACAATATCAGAATGAGGTGCCCCCCCCCCCCGCTCCTGCTGCTCCTCTGAAATATATGCCTACCCTAACCCTAGAGTCCCCTAGGTATGGGCCCAAGCTGGCCCACATGGGATTACACATAAAACATAACCTAGCTGATGTGGTAACCAATAATCTGATGTGGAAATAGCAACTGACATGGCAATGACATGGTAGTGACATGGCAATGATGTGGCAGTGACATAGCAATGACGTGGAAGTGACATGACAATGCCTCTTAAAGTCTAAAAATTAAATTCTAAACCCAATGAAAACTGTAATTAATTAATAAATAGAATGATCAGTCTAATGAAGCCTAATAAATGAAAATGCACTAATAATAGACAATTAAGCACAATGCAACAATTAAGATAAGTACAGAAAGTTAAGAAAATGCGGTAAAATAATGGCTCATGAAGGGGTGTTTGGGATGTTGTTGTAAATGGTCCTTTTATTCCTAAAATGATTGTAAATGAAGTAGAGGAACCAAAACCGTTTTCTAGATGGACTGCTGAGGAAAATAGAAAGGCCCAATATGATGTTAGGGCTAGAAACATTATTTCATCTACTTTGACTCTTGGTGAGTTTTACAGGATATCAGTTTGTAAAAGTGCTCAGGAGATGTGGGAAATTTCAAGGGTAATTCACGAAGGAACCGACGATGTGAAAAGAGCAAGGAAAAACTCCTTAATTCAAGAGTATGAAATGTCTAGAATGCAACAAGGAGAAACAATTTTTGACGTCCAAGAGCGTTTCACACACATTGTGAACCATCTCTCTGGGCTTGGTAAGAATTTCGATATTGATGAATTGAATGTTAAAATACTAAAATCTTTGGACAGGAAATGGCAACCCAAGGTGACTGTCATCATGGAGTCACAAAATCTTGCAACTATGATAATGACAGCTCTCTTTGGAAAATTGAGAGAGCACGAGCTTGAGCTAGAAAGGTTGAATGATGAAGAAGGACAACACATCAAAAGAGAAACTTAGCCTTCAAAACTGAGATTTCTAAAAACAAGAAAAAGTAGGAAGAAGAAAATTCCGATAGTGAAGAAGATGAAAACCTGAGTCTCATGATAAAAAAATTCACCAAGTTCATGAAAGCCAAAGGGAGGCAATCATTCAAAGGTAAGAAGAATGAGAAAGAAGGATCTTCATTAAATTTCAAATGTTATGGTTGTGGTGAAATAGGGCATGTGAAATCTGACTGTCCCAATAACAAAAGAGGTGATGATTCAAAAGGAAGAAAATCCTTCAAAAAGAAAGCTTACATTGCGTGGGAGGAAAGTGACTCTAGTTCAGAGTCAAGTGATTCTGAAATTGAAGCAAATGTTTGCTTGATGACAAATGACAATGTATCTTCCAACTATGAGGTAATTGATTCAGATTGTTCTTCAAGTGATGATGAAAATGATTATGACGCTTTACATAATGCATAGCAAGATTTGTTTACTGCTTTTAAGGACTTGAAATCTGAATATAAAACCTTGAAAAAGAGTTTAAATAAATCAGAAAAGGAAGTGGAAATTTTAAAAATGAAAATTGCATCTTTTGAAGAAAAAGAAGTAGAACCAATTGCATGTGCATCTTGTAAGAGCTATGAATTTGATATTTGCATACTTGAGCACATGTTGTAAAAAGCTACAAAAGACAAAGTTGATGAAAATAAAAAATTTGTAAAAACTAAAGGTAAGAGTCATGTTCCTTCGAAAAGAACTAAAAATCAAAGAACCCGCAAAGTATGGGTTGTGAAAGGAAGTGTACCTTCACAAAGTCGAAATGAATCCTTTTCAAAATTTAAATCCCCAAATGCATGTTTTTATTGTACGAAACAAGGACATACTTTAAATAAGTGTAAGATTAAACATTTTGGTGTTCCTAAAGGAAAATATATTTGGGTGCCTATAGTTAAATGATTTGCTTGTCTCTAACCCCAAGGACCCAAAAGTTATGGGGACCTAAGATCTTGTGTTCTTATTTTGTAGGTATCTGCTAAATCCAAGAAGTCTATGTGGTACCTTGATAGTGGTTGTTCAAGACACATGACTAGAGATAGAAAGAAATTTGTAAGTTTCAAAGAGAAATAACAAGGATATGTAACTTATGGAGACAACAATAAAGGCAAAATCCTTGGAACCGGAAATATTGGTGGTGCAAATACTTTAGAGATAAAGGATGTGCTCCTTGTTGATGGGCTAAAGCACAATCTTCTAAGTATAAGTCAACTTTTTGATAAAGGACTTAAGGTAATCTTTGAAAGTAATTACTGCACCATACATCTTAAGGATTCTAAGGAAATTGCATTAAAAGGAATTAGACATAACAATATCTACCTGATTGACTTGGATTGTGCATCTGATGTTGATATTACATGCTTAGTTGTTAAATAAGAAAACCCATGTTTATGGCATAAAAGAGCTGCTCATATTCACATGTATCAATTAAACAAAATAGTATCTAGAGACTTAGTTGTTGGATTTCCTAAGTTAAAATTTGAAAAAGATAAATTATGTGATGCATGTCAAAAAGGTAAACAAGTAAAATCATCTTTCAAAACAAAGAATATAATTTCCACATCAAAGCCTCTAGAAATTTTACACTTAGATTTATTTGGACCATCTAGAATCAAAAGTTTTGGTGGAAATTATTATGCTCTTGTAATTGTTGATGATTACTCTAGATTTACTTGGACATTTTTCTTAACCTTGAAAAGTGAAGCTTTTAAATCCTTTAGAAAGTTTGGCAAGCAAATTCAAAATGAAAAGGAATTAAGAATTAAAGTGTTAAGAAGTGATCATGGTGGGGAATTTCAAAATAAGTCATTTGAAAATTATTGTGAAGAGAATAGTATTTTACATAATTTTTCTGTACCTAGAACTCCTCAACAAAAATGGTGTAGTAGAAACGAAAAATAGATCACTAGAGGAACTAGCTAGAACAATGTTAAATGAATCAAAAGTTCCTAAATATTTTTGGGCAGATATATGTTGTAAGTATTGTTTGCTATGTTTTAAATAGAATTCTCATTAGACCTATCTTGAAAATGACTCCTTATGAGCTATTCAAAGGAGAAAACCAAATGTAAGTCATTTGAAAATCTTTGGTTGTAAATGTTGTGTTAAATAATGGTAAAGATAACTGATGTGACTGATTTTTAGCACATCTTATGTAGCTTATGATGTTATAATATTGTTTATAATGTGTTAATAAAGCTTAATTAACTATAATTTTTATTACTAGGCCTTTAGAATCCTTCACATAAAATTCTGCATAAAAACAATAAATTAGTTGTATTTTATTGTATACGGGTACTGACATTAGTTCACTGTTTTATTTATCATTTTTTTCTACAGAGCTCCGAAAATCATGATTCCTGAAGCATTGAAAACTAGACAAATTCAGCTTTCCATATGATCAAGAACCACTCAATTTGGAGCTAAATTTAATTTTATATAAATTATTAAAGAGATGTTACGTGCACAGAGTCAGTCCAACAGGCATGCCTCAGTAAAATAACTATCCTAAATTCATTAGACCGACAAATATAGTAAAATCAGTGGCGTTTTAAAGATAACTTAACAAGCTTTCTAATGAGACCATAAGATTTTAATTTTAAGAAGTATTGAAGAAACTGCAAGCGTTTGAATTACGCAGTACTGCACTGAAGTGAAGATAGCGCGACTCTTCAACCTCTCTCTCAAGTTATTGGATTAGCTGTGGTTATGGGCCTTGTAACTTGTAATTGCACATTAGTTAAAGCTTATATTAGATTAACTTAATGTAGAAACAAGTAGTCAAAGTTCTAGAATTCAGAATCAATCAAAATCGCATTTTCTTTGCATTGGTTTTCTCTCTCACGCTCAAGCTTCTCTCCATGGGTTTCTTCATTGCTTGCATTACACTCTCCAAGTATGTGTTCCGTTTTCTTCACTGTTTTTCATGAATTGGTTCTGGATCTTCGTCTTCTACTCTTTCTATTGTTTTTCCCTTATTGAATTCATGAATTAGATTAGGTTTTTACTGAACAAAATATGTGAAATTGAATCGCATGTGACAAATTGTTCTAGACTTGTGTTCTTGACTTGGTTTAGCTTGTGGATGTCTCTCGGTTGAGGTTTGAAGCTTGCAATCTCTTTGTTGAACTGTATGGTGAATGCTTAATTGATTAATTAGGTTTGTTAGAATCGTGCAGCGGAATGTTCGCGTGGTCGAACAAAAACCAAGAGGGGGGGGTGAATTGGTTTCTTAACAAAAATTAGGTTTTCAAAATTTTCCCCAAATTTTACCGATTAAAAAGTTGTGTAAACGTAAATAAGATAGAGATAGAGTCTTACACAGGAGATTTATACTGGTTCGGATCAAAAGACCCTACGTCCAGTTGCTAATCACTCAAATAGAGGATTAACGCTGTCACTATGATCAAAGTTGTTACAAACAGATAACAATTGAAAATACAAAGTAAAGAAAACACCTCTCTTGAAACCCACAAGAAATGAAGAACAGTTTTCTCCAGAGACGGCACAACACACAATCCATTAAGAACTCCACTTAGTGATTCTTATCGCTTCTAGCCCACACCAGGTTCCAAAAGCCCCTTTTTCCTCCAACAAACAGTTCTCTGGCACTCACAACACTTAACTTTTGTTTGAAAAAGGTTGTTCATATTTTCTGAGTGCCATAGAGAAGCTTAAGTAGAGAAATTAGGGTTTGGGAATTGGGAATTTCGGAACTAGGAGTCTTGGGATTAGGGTTTTCGAAAATAGGGTTGATTTGAAGTTGAAAATCAAAATCTGACTGAAATAATCGATTAAATGAAGTGTTAATCGATTATTACAGAGCCAAAATCAACAGAACCCCAAAACTCACTGTTTTAATCGATTAAAAGTCCTGTTAATTGTAGACCCCAAATCTTGCCCGGCCTCCAAATAAAGTCAGAAAGCTTCCTATTTGAAGACGGCCAAAGCCTAACAAGCCACTAGGAGAGACTATTAGGCCCCCGTACTAAGATAGGAGGGTTTTTTGGCCCGAAAAATAAAGTTCTCGCGCCTGAAGGGACGAGACCGCCGTCTCACCTCACGCCAGGGACGAGACCGCCGTCTCGCTTGTCCAGACGGCGGTCTCGCCACTGCAAAGGTCGAGACGGCGGTCTGGGTTTTCCAAACGGCGGTCTCGACCCCCTACATGGTCGAGACGGCGGTCTGGATTGTCCAGACGGCGGTCTCGACCTTGTCAGACGAGATCGGCGGTCTTGCCACTGTCAGGCGTGAAAACCTATAAATAGGGGCTCCCTCCCCTCATTTCCACACACCAAGCACAGTAGCTCCTCCTTCTCTCTAGATATTCTCTCTCTAGAACCCCTCCAAAGCATTTCCGGAGTTTCTGAGTGTCTCTAGGCATAAATTGAGCGTTCTAAATCTTCTTTAGAATCCCTCCGAGGCATTTCCGGAGTTTCTGAGAGTTGTAGAGTGAAGGGTTGCCAAAAAGCACCCACTCTTTGAAGAGAAATATAAAAAGCTTGCTTTGGAGGTGCATCCTCTCTCTTTCTAATTTTACCACTTTTATTTAAAATTACGCATAGAAGTTAGGGCCATGTAGTCATAAACTTAAATTCTGCATAATAAAAAAGGGTAAAAGCGTAATTTTCCAGTTTAATTATTTATCCAAAGTAGCCAGCCTATCATAGGGAACCCAAAAGGGGCGTCGTAAAGGAACTAATACTTCCTTTACACGTAACTAACTCCCTTACCCAACTCTGGTTCTAATGACCAAAAGTTGGTTTTCGAAAACCAACGCCTTTTAAACTCCTTTTTCGATGTTTCCGGTAAAAACATCGGTGGCGACTCCACGAACCCTTCAAAACTCGTTCTTGGGTTAGCCCGGTTATCGGACAACCCAAGAACACTTTTTGAAAACCTCGTCTCTAGGTTAGCCCGGTTATCGGACAACCTAAGGACGTTGTACCCACCCATAAAAAACGCGAAAATCAAAGAGGGTTGAAAAAACCATCACGCCGCTCCGACCGCCTCGTTTTGACGGCGGCGACAGATGGCGACTCCGTTGGGGAAGCCTAGAGAGTTGATCCCATTTAGTGATGGGCTGGCTTAAAAATAATTAAACCAAGAAAATGACGCTTTTACCCTATCTTGTATTATAACATGCTTTATTGTTTGGCTTTCAAATAACTGTTGCTTGTTTATATTTACGCAATTGATTGAAATATAAATTGCACACAAACCCTCGCACACTACAGTTCCCTCTATACCCGGGGGCAAGTGAGATAACCATAGGGAGTGGGTGGCAGGTACGGTTCGCTGTAGTCAGGGCCTTGTGCCCACCAGTGTGATCGGAAACCACCACTCAAGGTGATAACCTTCCTCTTTTGGCAACAAGACCGACTCTGGCCTTAGTGTTGAGCATGGTCGGACGGCTGGAGAGTGGGGACCCTATAATGGGGGCACCTTGGGGGCCTTAGCCTGGTGAGAACAGTTAGAACCTACCCTGACCAATGCACTTTTCTGCAGGAAAACCCTACCTCGTGATAAAAACGAAATCTCGCCTGTTCGGGGATGATCGAATTGTGTGTGCATATGATTGTTGCATTTGTATGTTGCATAGCATAAACAAACAACAAAACAAAAACCAAAAAAATATTTTACAAATAAACACCCTTATCTCGGACAGTCTGCCTTTTAGCTAGCCTGGTTTCAGGTTCTTTGTAAGCTAAGTAGCCACGCAGTTCCGACAGAAGAGATAAGGGACGCTAAATATTCTTTCGCATAAAGCCATATTTTATCTCGGACAGTCTGCCTTTTAGCTAGCCTGGTTTCAGGTTCTTTGTAAGCTAAGTAGCCACGCAGTTCCGACAGAAGAGATAAAAGGCTATAAAATAAGCAAATAAACATCAAATAAAAAATCAAAATACCAAAATACAAAAAAAATAATAATAAATCAACTTCTGACAAAGTCAAAATCATTCATACCACATCATACCATGAGTAAAGAAAAACCAAGAGAGAAAATAAAAATGAGAGCACATTCAACATCATTAAAATAAAATCTCTCATGCATAAGCATACTCCATGCTGGTTTAAGCACTCAACATGCATTAATAAAACTTTCTCGGGCATTCTAGAAAGTGGCTGGTCCTCTCCCTACTCGTACTCGTGCACAAAAGGCGAGGGCAATGGAAAATCTGGAGGAGCAAAATCGGAAGCTCACCGCGGAGGTCAATACCCTCTGCGAGCAAGTGGCCCAGCTAATGGAGGTCGTACGCCAGGGGCAGAACAAAGGCGAAGACCAAGCTGAACACATCCCTCCCCATGAGGAAGAGGAGGAAGAATACTTTTTTGGCGAGAAGGATGCTAAGACTGCACGCATCCTTACTCCAGAAGTGTCCAAACAACAACTCTCCGCCCTGGAGGAGAGGCTGAAGGCGGTCGAAGGGCATAACTTCGACGTCAAGGAGGTGGCTGACATGTGCCTCGTGAAGGACATCTGCTTCCCTCCCAAATTCAAGATCCCGGACTTCCCCAAGTATGTCGGGATGACCTGCCCAAAGAACCATCTTACGATGTATTGCCATAAGATGGTCGCCCATGCTGACAACGAAAAACTCCTGATCCACTGCTTCCAGGAGAGTCTGGCGGACACAGCTCTCAACTGGTACATGCAGTTAGAGAGAGGGCAGGTCCAGAACTGGAAATAGCTGGCAGACGCTTTTCTCCGTCGTTACCGATACAACATCGATCTGACCCTCGACAGGTCAGATCTTAGAACTCTGAGCAAGAGGAACGACGAGCCCTTTAAAGCGTATGCCCAAAGGTGGAGGGAAATGGCAGCCCAGATAGAGCCCCCACTCACAGACAAAGAAACAGTGGCTATGTTCATAGACTCACTGACCGGAGCGTACTACGACAAGGCGATAGCCAGTACCTCCAATCTCTTCTCAGACATAGTCACTGTAGGGGAAAGAGTGGAGCAAGGGCTGAGGAGTGGCAAAATAGCACGACCCTCTCCTCCCAGCACATCATCCAAGAAGCCTTTCAAAAAGAAGGAAGAGGCCGTGCACGCCATTAATTTCGCAACCCCTTCCTCCGCCCCTCAGACAGGACGGCAACCACAAAAGAGAGAAAGGAAGTTCACTCCTATCCCCACCTCCTATGCGAAATTGCTGCCCCAGCTGTTAGAGGCCAGCCTCCTGGCACGTGTTCCTCCCAAGAAGCAGCTGGAGCCTCCCTATCCCGAGTGGTACAAACCCCATGAGAAATGTAGTTACCACTCGGATGCACCAGGACATTCAACCGACAACTGCTTGACCTTAAAATATAAGGTCCAAGAATTAATCGACGCTGGTTGGATCACCTTTGATGCCTCTGCCTCCAGCACGGATGACAAACCTCTGTCAAAACCAGAGTAGCAGAGAGGGAGGACTGGGAGGATCAGCCCTAGGGTCTTTTCTTTTTTTATCTTTTCTCCATATCTCCTGCGGTCCCCGCCCGTGGCTGCAGGAATTTTGATTAAAAGGGCTTGTAAATACATTCTCATTTTCATTAATATACGAGGCATTTTATCATATTCATTCTTTTCCCTCTTCTATTTATTATTCTTTCAAAAAATAAAATGAATAATAAAATCTATGACTAAAACAGAACCTAAAACACATCATGTCTGTGATCGATGAATCTCCGTGGACCCCGGAAACGGAAGGCGAATGGACTGAGTCCGACAGTGAACGGGAGACCATTTCTCCGGACATGCAAAGGATGCTGGAAAAGGAAACACGCATCATACAACCACATCAGGAGGAGATAGAAACTGTCAATTTGGGAAAAGAGGATAAGGAGAAGAATGTGAACATTGGCACCCAAATGGAAAGTAGCATGAAAAAGGGATTGATGCAACTTCTGAGGGAATATGTGGATGTATTTGCTTGGTCATACCATGACATGCCAGGGCTTGACACGAGTATAGTGGAACACAGATTGCCACTAAAAGAGGGGTTCCGACCTGTAAAGCAAAAGCTCAGGAGAATTAAACCCGACTGGTCCTTGATAATAAAGGAGGAGGTGCAAAGGCAGTTGGATGCCAACTTTCTGGTGGTCTCTAAATACCCAGAGTGGTTGGCTAATATAGTACCCGTCATCAAAAAGACCGGGAAGGTCAGGATCTGCGTGGATTACAGGGACCTCAATCGAGCAAGTCCAAAGGACGACTTTCCCCTACCACACATAGATACACTGGTAGACCATACCGCTACCAACACGCTGTATTCCTTCATGGACGGATATGCGGGGTACAACCAGATCAAGTTGGCTGTTGAGGATAGAGAAAAAACCTCATTCATTACACCATGGGGTACCTTCTGCTATCGGGTAATGCCGTTTGGGCTAAAAAATGCAGGGGCTACCTACCAAAGGGCTATGGTCACGCTATTCCATGACATGATCTACAAAGAAATAGAAGTATATGTGGACGACATGATCGCCAAGTCCAGAAATGAAATGGACCACATCCAATATCTCCGAAAACTTTTTGACCGGCTTCGGAAGTATCAACTCAAACTGAACCCGGCAAAATGTACTTTCGGA
This sequence comes from Sphenostylis stenocarpa, assembly GCA_963425845.1. Lineage (NCBI taxonomy): Eukaryota > Viridiplantae > Streptophyta > Magnoliopsida > Fabales > Fabaceae > Sphenostylis > Sphenostylis stenocarpa. Next base: position 38,754,800 of record OY731403.1, read on the forward strand.
GTACGATCAGGAAAACTCCTAGGGTTCATTGTCAGTGAAAAAGGAATCGAGGTGGACCCTGACAAAACCAAGGCAATTTTGGAAATGCCTCCACCAAGCACGGAAAAGGAGGTCAGAGGTTTTCTGGGCCGGATAAACTACATTGCCCGTTTCATCGTGCAGTTAACGGATAAATGTATACCCATCTTTAAACTGTTGCGCAAAAATCAGCCAACGGTGTGGAATGAAGAATGCCAACAAGCGTTCGATAAAATCAAAACATGTTTAACCAATCCACCAATATTGGTACCACCCGTTGAAGGGAGACTTCTGATCCTATACCTATCGATCCTCGAAGAGTCCATGGGATGTGTGTTTGGCCAGCATGATGAAACCGGAAAAAGGGAACGGGCCATTTATTATCTCAGTAAGAAATTCTCGGACTACGAAACCCGTTATACACCATTCGAAAAAACTTGTTGCGCATTGGTGTGGGTCACTCAACGTCTCAGACAGTATATGGCTCGACATACAACATGGTTGGTCTCCAAAATGGATCCAATCAAATACCTCTTCGAGAAGCCTATTTTAACAGGAAGAATAGCTAGGTGGCAGGTTCTCCTCTCAGAATTTGACATCATTCACGTCACCCAGAAAGCTATTAAAGGAAGTCCCCTAGCGGACTATCTAGCCCATGGATCCACAGACAAATACCAATCTTTACAGGATGACTTTCCCGATGAGCATACCATGCACATCGAACACGAAGAGACCAAAGAAGAGATGTGGACCATGTTCTTCGATGGGGCTTCAAACATGCTTGGACATGGGGTAGGAGCTATTTTGATATCCCCCGAAAAGAAACACATTCCTGTAACGGTCAGGCTTAATTTCGATTGCACCAACAACATGGCTGAATACGAAGCATGTGCACTAGGAATCCAAGCGGCTTTAGATCATGCGGTCACTAAACTCAAAATATTCGGTGATTCATCCCTTGTCATCTACCAACTTAAAGGTGAATGGGAAACCCGAAACTCCAAATTAATCCCATATCTAGAGTACATCCGCGAGCTGGTCTCTAGAATGGAAAGCGTCACTTTTCAGTACGTCCCTCGGGAAGACAACCAAATTGCCGACACCCTCGCCACTCTATCATCCATGTTTGCCCTGGACCAGGAACATGAGATGCCAGTCATTCAAGTCAAATTGCATGATAAACAAGCTTTCTGCATGGCAGTAAATGGCGAGCACGATCAAAACCCCTGGTACCATGACATCAAGCGGTACCTCATGAAGGGCGAATACCCCGAAGGGATTAGTGACAATGATAAGCGAACCATTCGCAAAAGGGTCGTAGGAACCCTCTACAAAATGAGCCCCGATTCCACTCTCTTAAGGTGCGTGGACCAAGAAGAAGCCCAAACATTGATAAAAGAAATCCACAAAGGGACTTTTGGAACCCACGCACCCGGGCATGTCATGGCAAAGAAAATCCTTAGGGCAGGGTATTTTTGGTCTACGATGGAAGCTGACTGTCACCAATATGCCAAGAAATGTCATAAATGCCAAGTATACGCCGATAACATTCATGTGCCACCTGCACCTCTCAATAACCTGGCTACACCATGGCCATTTTCTATGTGGGGCATGGATGTCATCGGACCCATCGAACCCAAAACGTCTAACGGCCATCGCTTCATATTGGTAGCTATCGACTATTTCACCAAGTGGGTTGAAGCGGCATCATACGCACATGTAACCCAGAAAGTGGTGACCACATTCATCAAGAAAAATATTATATGTCGGTACGGCATCCCTCATAGGCTCGTTACTGACAATGGGACCAATCTCAACAATAAGATGATGGAAGAATTATGCCAAAACTTCAAAATCCAACACCACAATTCCTCTCCGTACCGACCAAAGATGAACGGTGCAGTAGAGGCAGCCAATAAAAATATCAAGAAAATTATCCAGAAAATGGTGGTCACCTATAAAGATTGGCATGAAATGCTTCCCTTCGCCTTGCATGGCTACCGAACGTCGGTACGAACCTCCACAGGGGCTACCCCGTTTTCCCTCGTATACGGAATGGAGGCCGTACTACCAGTAGAGGTCGAAATACCCTCCCTGCGAGTTATCATGGAAGCAAAGCTGATAGAAGCTGAATGGGTCCAAAACCGGTATGATCAGTTGAACCTAATCAAAGAAAAGCGGCTGGACGCCATATGTCGGGGGCAAGCTTATCAGAAGAAAATCAAGAAAGCCTACGACAAGAAGGTCAATCCCCGCACCTTCCAAGAAGGAGATCTAGTAGTGAAAAAACTGCTTCCAGCCCAGAAAGACAAGGTCGGGAAATGGGCAGCAAACTACGAAGGACCCTTTGTGGTCAAGCGAGCCTTCTCAGGAGGAGCCCTTATCCTCACCAATATGGATGGAGAAGAGCTCCGATACCCTGTCAACTCAGATGCGGTGAAAAAATATTACGCCTAAAAGGCATTGCTCATGACCCGTCAGGATGAAAACTCGCAAAGAGCGTCCTGGGCAAAAGATAGGGTCTATATTCCTCGCTAGGACACGTCCTAGGCAAAAAACTAGAGGTTCCAAAAAAAAAAAAAAAAGAAGAAAAACCGAGCAATGATTACCCTAGCCAAAAACCACAAAGGCGACTAAGGTAATGCCTTCGCAACAACAAGCAGACTTCGCATAGTCTTCACTCCGGATTTGAGCATCTCAACTGAAGGGACTAGGAAAAACGGGGAAACAAAAATCACAGACATGACTGTGGCACCCTCATACAGTTTAGCCAACCTTGGCCATCCATGCTTACAAATTCTATTGTAAACCCCCATGTAAAAATAAAACCATCTGGTTATATCAATAAAATTGTCTTTCTCTTTTCTTTACCTACCTGTGTAAATGCCTCTGTATTAATGAAACTTGAGCATGCATAAAACAAGCAATTCGAGAAAGCATAAAGACAAAGACGAACATCACCAACCAGGGTCGTCCCAAGTAAAAAGTACAGGGTAGCCTGCTAGATCGAAAACCCGCAAAGAGCGGTCTAGGCAAAAGATAAGGCTTTTATAAAAAGGAAAAAAGAGAGCCCATTAGAACCCGCTAGATCGAAAACCCGCAAAGGGCGGTCTAGGCAAAAAATAGGGTTAGAACAAAAAGTGCAAAAAGAATAATCACGAGAGAACAAAAAGAAGGAAAGTACCGGTCACTTTCTAAGATGTCCTTAACTAAAATAAAATTGCATCAACAAGCATCCACACACAAATAGTTGCACAAAAATGACTTTGTCAAAAGCAAAACAAACAAATAAAAGATCAAAAAGCATTCATACCTGCATTCTTAAAAAAGGGTATCTCGGTACGACTTCGCCGACCTTTTGCCATCCTTTCCAAATGTCGGCGTAACAAAAAAGAAGCTTAAAAAGAAGAAAAGGCGTACGCTCAAGAAAAAAAACCAAAATCCAAAATCGCGAGAAAAAAGAGATAAAACCGCGAAAAAAAGGCAGGATTAAGCCATCATCTCAACCAATAAAAATCGACTACCAAGAGTCAAACACAAAAAAGCGAAGAGGAAAACCCGACCAGCCAGCAAGGGTCGGATAATCACAAAGAGTCCCCAGCAACCAGCAAAGCTGGATGGACAAACAACAAAGTCCCCAGGAGTAGCCTGGACGACCATCCAAGAAATCCAAGAGCATCTACCAACATCACTCCCCAGTCGTCGGCGCATGGTCAGAATCAGTAAGCCGCCACCATTGCCAAAGGATCAGTCACCGCAAGAAGGGGCATCCAGAGGCACCAAAACCAGACGAGGGTTCGTACTCGTCAACCAAAGGATCAGCTACCGCAAGATGGAGCATCCAGAGGCTTAACACCAGATGGGGGTGTAAACTCATCAAGCCTTACAAAAGGGGGCTTACCGGGCGGGGGTTCGTACTCGTCAAACACCAGATGGGGGTGTAAACTCATCAAGCCTTACAAAAGGGGGCTTACCTGGCTGGGGTTAGTACTCGTCAAACCGGATGGGGGTTCGTACTCATCGGCCGAAGGGGTCGGCTACCGCGTCGAAGGAGCATCCCGAAGCGCACAACACAACATTTCCCCGGAAGATCATCTCGCCGCAATGATCGGAGTATCCGAAGGGTAACCGGCAAGAGGGTCAACTCCTTTACCCTCCGGTCGATCACCTCGGCACAAAAGGCCGCCAGTCGACCGGTCCGGTAAAGGGGGGCAGCTGTAGACCCCAAATCTTGCCCGACCTCCAAATAAAGTCGAAAGCTTCCTATTTGAAGACCGGCCAAAGCCTAACAAGCCACTAGGAGAGACTATTAGGCCCCGTACTAAGATAGGAGGGTTTTTTGGCCCGAAAAATAAAGTTCTCGCGCTCGAAGGGACAAGACCGCCGCTCGGGAAGACCAGACCGCCGTCTCGCCTCACGCCAGGGACGAGACCGCCGTCTCGCTTGTCCAGACGGCGGTCTCGCCACTGCAAAGGTCGAGACGGTGGTCTGGGTTTTCCAGACGGCGGTCTCGACCCCCTACATGGTCGAGACGGCGGTCTGGATTGTCCAGACGGCGGTCTCGACCTTGTCAGACGAGACCGGCGGTCTCGCCACTGTCAGGCGCGAAAACCTATAAATAGGGGCTCCCTCCCCTCATTTCCACACACCAAGCACAGTAGCTCCTCCTTCTCTCTAGATATTCTCTCTCTAGAACCCCTCCGAAGCATTTCCGGAGTTTCTGAGTGTCTCTAGGCATAAATTGAGCGTTCTAAATCTTCTTTAGAATCCCTCCGAGGCATTTCCGGAGTTTCTGAGAGTTGTAGAGTGAAGGGTTGCCAAAAAGCACCCACTCTTTGAAGAGAAATATAAAAAAGCTTGCTTTGGAGGTGCATCCTCTCTCTTTCTAATTTTACCGCTTTTATTTAAAATTACGCATAGAATTTAGGGCCATGTAGTCATAAACTTAAATTCTGCATAATAAAAAAGGGTAAAAGCGCAATTTTCCAGTTTAATTATTTATCCAAAGTAGTCAACCTATCATAGGGAACCCGAAAGGGGCGTCGTAAAGGAACTAATACTTCCTTTACACGTAACTAACTCCCTTACCCAACTCTGGTTCTAATGACCAAAAGTTGGTTTTCGAAAACCAACGCCTTTTAAACTCCTTTTCCGATGTTTCTGGTAAAAACATCGGTGGCGACTCCACGAACCCTTCAAAACCCGTTCTTGGGTTAGCCCGGTTATCGGACAACCCAAGAACACTTTTTGAAAACCTTGTCTCTAGGTTAGCCCGGTTATCGGACAACCTAAGGACGTTGTACCCACCCCATAAAAAACGCGAAAATCAAAGACGGTCGAAAAAACCATCGCGTCGCTCCGACCGCCTCGTTTTGACGGCGGCGACATTAATCAATTAACAGGCCTGTTAATCGATTAACAGGTGTGTTAATCAATTATTACAGTGAACAGATACAGAAAATGGTTTTTCTCACTGTAATAATCGATTATTTGACCATTTAATCGATTAAAGCCGAGGAAAAAAGGTAAATTTGAGTTTTTGAAGCTTCTAAAGTGCAGACTATGTACCGACTATCTTAAACTCTAATATTACAAACTCAAACTAATCAAAACAGAGTTATTACACTATAAAACAAGTCTTCAATTCTCTAAGATCTTGTGTTCTTGAATCATCATCAAAATCAACAAGCTTCATGTCCATGTAAGTTCAACATCAAGTCCTTGAATGTTCAACAATCTCCCCCTTTTTTATGATGATCAAAATTTTCTTTTAAAGCTTTGTAATAACCTGTTTTATCTAAAAAACTAACAAACACATTAAACATACCAGATAATATTTAAAATCAATCATAGTAGGCTTTAAATATTTCTCCCCCTATTTTGATTATAATAAAAAAGAATTCTTCTATAACAATCATAAGAGCTCCCCCTCAAAATATGCATAACTTGGAGATAACTCCCCCTCAATCAAAGCAACAAAAGAACACCACATTTTATTTCAGAAATGAAAATACATTACAAATAAAAAGCAAATTTAAAATTCTTCACTATCATCACTATTAAAGTGTGCATCAAATCTATTTTCTAAATGGCACACTTTATCATCTACATCAGATATATGGCGAATTATTTCCTCATGTCGTACTCCAGAAAGAGTGAAGAATGCCTGCATCCTCTAATTCATATAAGATAACATGTCTTCCATAGATTGTCGAGTTTCATGATGAGCAGAGGAAGTTCCAACACTTTGGATTTGATCGAGAGGAAACTCAGACGACAGGAGGCATATCTTCATCGAATCTTCATTATTGTCACCTTCATTTGGAACGTCATCCTTGTGAACATAAATATCATTGACACGCACCATTTGGAGTTGGATTAATGTGTTGTCCAAGCATGCGATTTAAGTTATTCGTTCGTACTCGTTTGTTCACCTTCGACATTTACTCCTTTGTATTCAAGAATGCGAGAGACAAGGAGGGCATATGGAATTTTGAAGGTGGGATGATGTTTGGCTTTTAGCATAGTCATGGTGACAAGAACGCCCCAATCTAAAGGCTCATTATTCATTATGGCATGAATAATACGAAGATCAATTGAAGAACATTGAGCATGATTCGTAGCCTGGGACATAGGATCCAGACAAGTAGATGTAGAATCATGCGTTCCTCCTTCTTCAAAGGTCCAGCTAGAAGGAGACGCCCAATCTCCATGGAGGGGTTTCGCAGAAAAGAACGGTACGCCATGATTCTCGTCAAAATCATCTAACTCACCATACACGTTAATAGCATCTTCTCTAATAGGAAAGTGGGTAAAGTTTTCCCAAATATCATCATCAAGAATAATTGTGACACCCTTTACTCGAGAGGTAGCAATTTGATCTCTAAATTTGAACCTAGAGTAAATTACCCTAACTAAGTCAAGATAATACGTACCTTGCATTTGGATGAAAGGGAGAACTCCTTGAATTTCAAGGAGATTAGGAAAGTTGAATCCCCTATTGATGAACTGATCACCAATAAGGAACTTAGGAGAATTAATACCACGTTCCTTCCAATAGGGCAGAAATTCTTGTCGGCCTTCTGCATCAGAGATCCATACTTCTACAGAATTAGGACAGGGATGAGATTAGGGTGCAGATCTTCTTCTAGTGGGGATTTTTGCACGAGAAGATGAGGCCATTGAAGGATTAGAAGAGTAACAAGAAGATTTAAGAGGACAAGTTAAGTGAAAAGAAGGCAAGTTTGATAGAATGAGGCAAGAAAGCTTGATTTCAAGAGATAGAAGTGAGTAGAAGTGAAATGGAGGTCCCTATTTATAGCCAAGCATCTCCAACGGTCATATGAAAGTGAATAATGAAAGTGATCCTAGCAAAGATCTCATTGATTTGATGAAGTCAAAGATAAAGTCAAGGGTCAACTCTGCAGCTAGCCAAACAAGTCACTCGGAACAAAGGAGTCGAAGACTTAGTGTGTCTAAACGAAAGCTTAGGTAAAACCACTTTACCTTTTCCATCGCATAAAGCTTCTTCACTCAATTTGCAAAATGCCTCAAAAATAGTTTTAAACAAATAAAAAACAAAAGCATTTTGGCAAAGAATTTTCTTAAACAAGTTATTAACTGATAAAGGTTTGAAAGAATCAATTTAAAACACTTAGAATGTTTTAAAAAGTGTTTTTACAATATTTTAATCGATACAAACTTCTTTTAATCGATTAAAACTCTTTATGACCGATTAGAATTCGAATATAATAGGTCAGAATGCAATATAATCGATCAGATCTTAAATATGAGCGATTAGAATTATTTTAATCGATTAAAACACGTTTCAATCGATTAAAATCACTTTGATGTCGATGATGATCGATCAGAATGAGATTATGACCGATCGAGTTGGTTATGATCGATCAGAATTGAATTATGACCGATCAGACTTATTTCAATCGATTAAAACGCATTTCAATCGATTAGAATAACTTAGAAAATCTTTTCAATCGATTAAAACGAACTTTCAATCGATTAAAATGACTTGAAAATATATGTGCAGATTTTCAATCGATTGAAACGACTTTATATCGCTTAAAATAACTTGGAAAGTTTTATAAGAAGGTTTTTAAACAAATCAATCGATTAATACGTGATTCAATCGATTGTTTTATACTTAGAAAATGTTTGTAAAACGTTTTAACTGATAAAAACGTGGTCGTATCAACTAAAACATTTTCTCGTTAAAGATCATGAACGCATTAATGGGTTGAAAGGACTTTTAACAGATTGTAACGGCTATTTCAACAGATTAAAACAAACTTTCAACAGATTAATTAATGCAGCAAGATTTGAAAATACTCTTTTATAAACAGATTTGCTTGAAACTTTGAGAAATAGATCACACATCAGTTTTGACACAATTCAAGCAATCAATACAAGCAACTATTAGCATTTTTCAAGAAAGATACACAACTCGTTTTTGTGAACTTCTTTTGAAATCTTTCTTGAGGCACTTTGCATTTCTTTGAAGAAGAAACTGATCGTGGATTGGTGTAATCCGGTTTGAGCTTTCTTTGTTTCTTCTTTTAAATTTCTATTCATTCATTTGTACTCGTTTTGTACCTGGAATTTGGGTACAAGTTTTCTGCAACTGTTGTAGAAAGTTGCCAAGAACTGGAATTTGGTTCTTGGTGGAAAGGTTAAAGCAAGAGCTTGGAATTTGGTTCTTGTGTGTGGTGCCTGGAATTTGGGCACTCGGTTTCTCTGTGGCTGGAATTTGGTTGCGAGAGGTTTCCAAGAGCTGGAATTTGGTTCTTGGTGGAGAGTTAGAATAGGTGTAAGAGGGTGAGTCTCGTAAAACATCTATTCTAGTGGAACCCAGCTGGAATTTGGCTGGAGTCCGGACGTAGCCCTGGTATTGGGTGAACCAGAGTATAAAATTACCGGTGAAATCTTTCCTAACCTTTCTCTCTTTAATTTCTGCTGCTGCACTTAAACTGTTTGATTGCTTTGTGATTTGTGAATTGATAAGTAATCTTAATTTTCGAATTAGATAATCTGTGTATTGCGAAAAACTTTCAAAAATCAATTCACCCCCCCTCTTGATTTAAAACTACTTTTCTAACAAATAAGGGTCAAAAGAGCCGTTGGCAACGGCTAGGAATCCAAACTTGCCAGGTTTAATCGATTAAAACTCAAATTAATCGATTAGACCAGTACCAGACCCATTTAATCGATTAATTTGAGCTGTTAATTGATTAACACTGAGTTTAATCGATTAATGGGAGAATCAATCGATTAATCCAGAGAGAAATGTCATGTTTTAGGTGTTTTGGATGCAAATAATCGATTATAAATCCAATTAATCGATTATTCCAGAGAGTACAACAAATTTTTTGAGGTTTATACACATGATAATCTATTAACATCCTGTATAATGAATTATATCCTTACAATCATCCAAAATTTGTCTAATTAAGCATAATTTTAAGCTATTTCTAATATCCCTAAGTCTCTTCTAAGATCATAGAATCTATCCTTGGGTAGAGGCTTAGTAAAAATGTCTGCTAATTGATGCTTTGTATCAACGTACTCTATTTTACAGTTTTCTTTGCTGATATGATCTCTCAAAAAGTGATGTCTAATCTCTATATGCTTAGTCCTAGAGTGCATTACTGGATTCTTAGTAAGATTGATTGCACTCATATTATCACACATCAAAGGTATGTCATTCAGAAATATACTATAATCTTCTAGCTGTTGTTTCATCCACAGAATTTGAGCACAACAATTACCAACTGCAATATATTCAGCTTCAGTGGTAGATAAAGCAACACATGCCTGTTTCTTAGAATGCCAAGATACTAAGGATGAACCTAACAAATGACATGTCCCACTAGTACTCTTTTTATCAATTTTGCATCCACCATAATCAACATCAGAATATCCTATTAAACTAGTACAAGCATCAGATGGATACCATAAACCAAAACCAGTAGTTCCTTTTAAATATTTTAAAATATGTTTTACTGCAATTAGGTGAGATTCTTTTGGACAAGCCTGAAATCTAGCACACACACAGAGAGAATGCATAATATCATGTCTACTTGCAGTTAAGTATAACAGTGAACCTATCATACCTCTATACATAGATTGATTAACTTCCAAACCTGATTCATCCTTGTCTAGATAGCATGAAGTTCCCATGGGTGTGTTAGCTTCCTTTGAGGTGTCCATTCCAAACTTTTTAAGGATCTCTTTGCAGTATTTGGTTTGAGAGATGAAAATGCCATCTTTAAGTTGCTTGATTTGAAGTTCAAGGAAGAATGTAAATTCTCCCATCATAGACATTTCAAACTCTCCCTGCATTATCTTAGCAAATTTTACACATAACGAATTATCAGTTGATCCAAAAATAATATCATCAACATATACCTGGACCAATAAGATATGTTCTTTTACTTTCTTTATAAACAGCGTAGAATCAATTTTTGCTCTAGAAAAATCATTTGAAGTTAGGAAACTACTTAGCCTTTCATACCAAGATCTAGGAGCTTGTTTCAACCCATATAATGCTTTCTTTAATTTAAAAATATGATTAGGATAACTAAAATCTTCAAATCCAGGGGGTTGCTCCACATAAACTTCTTCTTTAATAAAACCATTCAAAAATGCACTCTTAACATCCATTTGATATAATTTAAATTTCATCAAAGATGCATAAGCAAGAAGTAGGCGTATAGCCTTTAACCTGGCAACAGGAGCATAAGTTTCATCATAATCTATACCTTCCTCCTGACAATAGCCTTTGGCAACAAGTCTGGCTTTATTCTTTGTTATGTTTCCATCTTCATCAAGTTTATTTCTAAACACCCATTTAGTTCCAATTACTTGATGTGATTCTTCTCTTGGGATTAATTCCCAGACTTGATTCCTTTCAAATTGGTTAAGTTCTTCTTGCATTGCTATGCACCATTGGTCATCTTTAAGCGCTTCCTCAACATTTTTGGGTTCTATCTGTGACACAAAAGCTACAGACATGCAAAAATTAGTCATATTTCTAGTTCTTACCCCTTTTGAGATATCACCAATGATATTGTCCATTGAGAGTCCTCTAGGTGATTGTCATGTTTTTGATAATTCAGGCGTTTGAGAAGGCTCATTTTCTTCTAAATACAATTCATCAAGAGCCTCTCTTATATACTCATCATCACCTGCAAGTTCTTTATTTGACTCAAGAGGATTTCCCCCAAGGTCTACAATTTCATCAAATGTAACATGAATAGATTCTTCAATATTTAAGGTTCTTCTATTAAACACCCTGTAAGCCTTGCTAGTTAATGAATAACCTAAGAAAATGCCCTCATCGGCTTTTGAGTCAAATTTTCCTAAGTTGTCCTTTCCATTATTTAACACAAAGCACTTACATCCAAATATTTTTAAATTAGCAACATTAGGCTTTCTACCATTTAACAATTCATAGGGAGTTGATTTTATAATTGACCTAATGAGCATTCTATTTAAAACATAACAAGCAGTACTAACCGCATCAGCCCAAAAATATTTAGGAACATTAGATTCATTTAACATTGTTCTAGCAAGTTCCTCTAATGACCTATTTTTCCTTTCAACTACACCATTTTGTTGGGGAGTCCTAGGAGCAGAAAAGTTATGTAATATTCCATTTTCTTCACAATAACTTTCAAAATTTTCATTTTGAAACTCACCACCATGGTCACTTCTTAAAACTTTAATTCTTAAGTCTTTCTCATTTTGAATTTGTTTTGCAAATTTTCTAAAGACCTTAAAGGCTTCACTTTTCATAGTTAGGAAAAATGTCCAAGTATATCTAGAGTAATCATCAACAATCACAAGGCCATAATAATTTCCACCAAAGCTTTTTATCCTAGAAGGTCCAAATAAATCTAAATGTAATAATTCTAGGGGTTTTGAAGTGGAAATAACATTCTTTGATTTAAATGATGATTTTACTTGTTTACCTTTTTGACATGCATCACACAATCTATCTTTTTCAAATTTTACTTAGGCAAACCAATAACTAAGTCTTTTGAAATCAATTTGTTCAAATGATGCATATTTATATGAGCCGCTCTCTTATGCCATAACCAAGGGTTCTCTTCTTTAGCAACTAAACATGTTATGCTAGAATCATGTAAACAATCCAAATCAATCAAGTATATGTTATTATGCCTAATGCCTTTTAATTCTACATTTTTGGAATCTATCAAATGTATGGTGCAAAATTTACTTTCAAAGATTACCTTAAATCCTTTGTCACATAGTTGACTTATGCTAAGGAGATTATGCTTTAGTCCATCAACAAGAAGCACATCCTTAATCTCCAAGGTGTTTGCACCACCTATATTTCCAATTCCAAGAATTTTCCCTTTGTTGTTGTCCCCATAAGTTACATATCCTTGTTCTTTAGCTTTGAAACTCACAAATTTTGTTTTAACATCGGTCATATGCTTTGAGCATCCACTATCAAGATACCACATAGACTTCTTAGATTTGGAAGTTTCCTACAAAACAAGAACATAGTAAACTTAGGTCCCCATAACTTTTGGGTCCTTGGGGTTAGAGACAAACAAATTATTTAACAATAGGAACCCAAATGTATTTACCTTTAGGAACACCAAAATGTTTTATTTTACATTTATTTGAAGTGTGACCTTGTTTCATACAATAAAAACATGCTTTTGATGTAGCTTTAGAATAAGATGCATTACTAACAAAACATGCTCTAGTTCCTTTTTCTACCCATACCCTTTTGTTTTTCCTTTTAGGCTTTTTCAAAGGAACTTGGTGATTTAAACTATTTTGAGCTAATACAATTTCATGCTTCTTAAAATCACTTATCTCCTTTTCGGCTTTGTCTAGCAAATGGTTAAGAATATCTATGTCATATTCATGCTCTTTACAAGTTGCACATGCTAAGTTCTTATCATCACTCTCATCTAAACATACAATTTTCGTTTCTAAGGATTCCTTTTCTTCTAAACATGTGATTTTCGTTTTTAATGAGTCAATTTCTTTTTCGGATCTACTTAAACTCTTCTTCACAATTTTATATTCATTTTTCAAGTTCTTAAAGGCACTAAATAATTCATTATATGCATTTTGCAGTTCATCATAGTTATTATCATCATCACTAGAAGATGAGTCGGAATCACTTACCTCAAAGTCGGAAGATATGTTGTCATTTGCCATTAAGCAAATATTGGCTTCTACTTCCGAGTCACTTGATTCCGAACTTGAATCACTGTTGTCCCAAGCAATATAAGCTTTCTTCTTGAAGAACTTTTTGCTTTTGATTTCTTCGTTTTTCTTATTTGGACATTCGGTTTTTACATGTCCTACTTCACCACAACCATAACATTTTATATTTACAGAAGTACTTTCTCTTACCTTTCCTTTACCTTTGAATGGATGCCTTCCTTTAACTTTCATGAATTTGGTGAACTTCTTTATCATAAGACTCAATTCTTCTTCTTCATTTTCCGAGTCTTCTTCTTCCTTTTTATTTTTACCTTTGGAAATTTCGATTTTGAAGGCTAAGTTCTTCTTTTGATATTGTCCTTCTTCTTCATTTAGCCTTCCAAGCTCAAGCTCATGCTCTCTTAGCTTTCCAAAGTGCCGCCATTGACATAGTGGCAAGGTTTTGTGACTCTGAGATGGTCGTCACCTTAGGTTGCCATTTCCTATCCAAAGATTTTAAAATTTTAACATTCAATTCATCAACGTCAAAGATTTTACCTAATCCGGTGAGATGGTTCACAATATGAGTGAAACGCTTTTGAACGTCGAATATAGTTTCGCCTTGTTGCATTCAGAACATCTCGTATTCTTGGATTAAGGAATTTTTTCGTGCTCTCTTAACGTCGTCAGTACCTTCGTGGGTCACTCTTAGCATTTCCCACATCTCCTGAGCACTTTTACAAACAGAGATCCTGTAAAACTCGTCAAGGGTTAAAGCAAATGAAATTATATTTCTAGCCCTAACGTCAAATTGTGCTTTTCTGTTTTCCTCTATTGTCCATCTAGAAAAAGGTTTGGGAACGTCAACACCGTTCTCAGTAACTTTAGGAACATAGGGATTGTTTAAAATAGCATCCCAAACGCCTCTATCAACAGACTCTAAAAAGATTTGCATTCTTACTTTCCAGAAAGGATAATTTTGACCCACAAAAAGTGGGGGTCTGTTGATAGACGCACCTTCGGCAAAAGTTTGATTTTGTCCGGCCATTTTCGAAAAGTTTGAATGACTATCAAAGCAAGCTCAGATACCACTTGTTAGAATCGCGCAGCGGAATGTTCACGTGGTCGGACAAAAACCAAGAGGGGGGGTGAATTGGTTTTTTAACAAAAATTAGGTTTTCAAAATTTTCCCCAAATTTTACCGATTAAAAAGTTGTGTAAACGTAAATAAGATAGAGATAGAGTCTTACACAGGAGATTTATACTGGTTCGGATCAAAAGACCCTACGTCTAGTTGTTAATCACTCAAATAGAGGATTAACGCTGTCACTATGATCAAAGTTGTTACAAACAGATAACAATTGAAAATACAAAGTAAAGAAAACACCTCTCTTAAAACCCACAAGAGATGAAGAACAGCTTTCCCCAGAGATGGCACAACACACAATCCACTAAGAACTCCACTTAGTGATTCTTGTCGCTTCTAGCCCACACCAGGTTCCAAAAGCCCCTTTTTCCTCCAACAAACAGTTATGTGGCACTCACAACACTTAACTTTTGTTTGAAAAAGGTTGTTCATATTTTCTGAGTGCCATAGAGAAGCTTAAGTAGAGAAATTAGGGTTTGGGAATTGGGAATTTCGGAACTAGGAGTCTTGGGATTAGGGTTTTCGAAAATAGGGTTAATTTGAAGTTGAAAATCAAAATCTGACTGAAATAATCAATTAAATGAAGTGTTAATAGATTATTACAGAGCCAAAATCAACAGAACCCCAAAACTCATTGTTTTAATCGATTAAAAGTCCTGTTAATCGATTAACAGGTGTGTTAATCGATTATTACAGTGAACAGATACAGAAAATGGTTTTTCTCACTGTAATAATCGATTATTTGACCATTTAATCGATTAAAGCCAAGGCAGAAAGGTAAATTTGAGTTTTTGAAGCTTCTAAAGTGCAGACTATGTATCGACTATCTTAAACTCTAATATTACAGACTCAAACTAATCAAAACAGTGTTATTACACTATAAAACAAGTCTTCAATTATCTAAGTTCTTGTGTTCTTGAATCATCATCAAAATCAACAAGCTTCATGTCCATGTAAGTTCAACATCAAGTCCTTGAATGTTCAATAAGGTTTTCACAGTGTCAAAAATGTAGTAGTCTTGCAATCTTGCTTACATCAAATCATGTTCATAGTTCTTGTTCTTGCTTTCTTTAATTTTCTGCATTTTACTGCTTTCACTTTACTGTTTTGTTGTTTTAGATGTTTTGCAATCATGGTAATTAGGTTTTATTGCTTTGATTACTTGTTTTAATCTCTGTAGAAGCTTAGTTTTAGGTTTAGATAGATTTTACTGCATTGTTTTAGGTTCTGTCATAGATTAGCATAAGATTATAATAGCTTCAGTGAGGTTAGGTTCTCATTTTTATTTTCTGCACTGCAAATCCCCCTAGAAAAATTGAAAACTCATAAATATACATTGGTGCACTCATTCTAATAATTACAAATCACATTTACCACTATTTTGATCGTTTTGACCAAATTGACCACTGTCACTCGGTCAGGTTTCTAGCCACACGCACCAAAACACTCTCACACGGTCATCTCACGTTTTAAAACCTCAAAATACAAAAATAATTGCATTTCTCTCGGTCAATCATACATTTTATACATTTCATTCAAATCTTGACCGAGACATCTTGTCATAATTTCATTTTGACCGAGACCTTTTCATTTTGTTGATTTTTTTACTGGCAGTACTGTTCATTACGGTCATTTTTCATTTAAAAAACTCAAAACTCAAAAATAATTACATTTCACTTGGTCATTCATATATTTTACACCTTGAATTTTATTCTTGACCGAGTAATTGTCTTTACATTTTGTTTTGACTGATATCACATATTTCTGACTAAGTCTGGTGTGTTTTTTACCGTGGTCACTGTTCATCACGGTCACATTTATGAATTTGGTTTAATTTCATTCTTCTGCATTATTTTTCATTTCTATTAGAATTCTTCTCGGTCAACCATGTATTTTGTTCACATATTTCAATTTTTGACCGAGACATCTTATAGTATTTGCATGTTGATCGAGAGCACAAATTTCTGACCGTGATTCTTGACTGTTATTACTTTTCACGTCGGTCAGATTTGTGATACTAACCATGGTAATTGTTCATCACGGTCGAATTTGAGATTTTACATTGTTTTTGTTATTCTACATATTTTTAGCCATTTTTTCATTCTACAGTATTTTCATTCACTGTATATTATGATTTAAGCTCATTTTAGTTTAGTCTAAGATTGTAAATTTCATTTTTAGTTTAGTTCCCCATTGAATCATTCATAACTCAATCATATATTCTTATTACTTCCTTGGATTAATATTCTGGTTCCTATTGTATTGCATTATTACTGTTTTAGGGGAACTTATTTGAAAGTGCCGAAACTGCAACAAAAATCTATACCTTTCAATAACCTAGGTAAATTTGATTACAAAGCCGATGAGGCTATCTTCTTAGGCTATTCTCTTACTAGTAAAGCATATAGTGTATTTAATAGAAGAACATTAAATATAGAAGAATCTATGCATGTTACTTTTGGTGAAATCGTAGACCTTGAGGAAAATCCTCTTAAGTCAAGAAAAGAAAATGTAGGTGATGAAGAGTACCTTAAGGAAGCATTAGAAGAAATGTACTTAAATGAAAATGAACCATATCAACCATCCGAGTTAGCAAAAGAATGGAAATCACCAAGAGGACTTTCACTTGACAACATAATTGGTGATATTTCAAAAGGGGTAAGTACTAGAAATATGTCTAATTTTTGTATGACTGTAGATTTTGTCTCACAGATAGAACCCAAGAATATTGAGGAAATCCTCAAGGATGATCAATGGTGTATTACTATGCAAGAAGAATTAAATCAGTTTTAAAGAAATCAAGTTTGGGAACTAATTCCAAAAGAAGAACATCATCAAGTAATTGAACTAAATGGGTATTTAGGAACAAGCTTGTGGCTAAAGGATATTGTCAAGAGGAAGGTATATATTATGATGAGACCTATGCTCCTGTTGCCACGTTACAGGCTATATGCCTACTTCTTGTTTATGCCTCAATGATGAAATTTAAACTATATCAAATGGATGTGAAAAGTGTTTTTCTAAATGGTTTTATTAAAGAAGATGTATATGTGCAACAACCTCCGGGTTTTGAAGATTTCAAATACCCTGATCATATTTTTAAATTAAAAAAGGCACTTTATGGATTAAAACAAGCTCTTAGATCATGGTATGAAAGATTAAGTAATTTTCTAATATCAAATTACTTTTTCTAGAGGACAAATTGATTCTACTTTGTTTATTAAGAAAGTAGGAGAACATATTCTGCTAGTACAAGTGTATGTTGATGATATTATCTTTGGATCAATTGATAACTCTTTGTGTGAAGGATTTACTAGTATAATGCAGGGTTAATTTGAAATGTCCATGATGGGAGAATTAACCTTCTTCCTTCGACTTCAAATTAAGCAACTAAAAGATGGCATTTTTGTGTCACAAACTAAATACTGCAAAGAAATTCTCAAGAAATTTGGAATGGATACTACCAAAGAAGCACACACACCAATGGGAACGTCTTGTTATCTGGATAAGGACGAATCAAGTTTGGAATTAAATCAATCAATGTATAGAGGTATGATAGGCTCTCTATTACACTTAACTGCAAGTAGACCTGATATTATTCAATATGTTTATGTGTGTGCTAGATTTTAAGCATGTCCAAAAGAATCTCATTTAACTGCAGTAAAAATAATTTTAAAATATCTGAAAGGAAACACAGGATTTGGTTTATGGTATCCTTCTAGAGCTTCACCTAGTTTAGTAGGATTTTCTAATGCAGACTATGGTGGCTGTAAATAGATAGAAAAAGTACTAGTGGAACATGTCATTTATTAGGATCTTCCTTAGTATCTTAGTATTCTAAGAAACAAGCCTGTGTTGCCTTATCCGTAACTGAGGCTGAATATATAGCAGCTGGAAATTTTTTTGCTCAACTAGAAGATTATAGTATTTTTCTTGAGGACATTCCTTTGAAATGTGATAATACGAGTGCAATTAACCTTACTAAGAATCCAGTTATGCACTCTAGAACTAAGCATATTGAAATTAAGCATCACTTTTTAAGAGATCATATTTCTAAGGGAAATTGTAAAATTGAATATATAGATACAAAACATCAATTAGCAGACATATTTACCAAACCTCTCATAAAGGATAGATTCTATGAACTTAGAAAAGAGACTTAGGAATATTAGAAATAGCTTAAACTCTGTAAAATTGTAAAATCTTTGCATTTTGTACTGGAATAATCGATTATCTTGGGTAATAATCGATTATTTTGTGTCTCATACACATTAAAATTTTCAACCTCTTTGGAATAATCGATTATCTTGGGTAATAATCGATTATCCTCACTTCTATGAAAAATTTCGCCAAACTCTCTGGAATAATCAATTATTTCAAGTGATAATCAATTATTCATGCTTACATAATCGATTATCCTCAATGATAATCGATTATCCATGCATATCTGGAAATTTTATGGGCAGCTGATGAAGAAAATAATCGATTATCTCAAGTGATAATTGATTGTTCTGTGTCGTTGGGGATTAACTAGCCATTGGTAACGGCTCTTTTGGCTTTGCATCTTGTGTTTATAATCGTTTATAGCCGTTGGAGATGTTCTCTATATATAGGAGGACTTAGAAACTCATCCAAACTCATTCCAAGCCTCTCCTTCAAGTATTCTCCATTGATTCAAAGTTTTTTTTTCTCTCTCATACTATTCCTTATTTCCTTTCAAATCTCCATCCTCTCTGAAAAATGGCTTCCTCATCCAGAAGAAAGATCCCCACCAGGAGAAGATCTGCTCCTGCCTCTCAACATCACCCAAATTCTATTGAAGGATGGATATCTGATGAGGAGAAGAGACAAGATTCTTACTTTTTGTAAGGAAAGGAATATCATCACTCCAAAATTCTTGAAAGGGGACCAATTCATCAATTGGGGATTCAATTTCCCAAATTTACTTGAAAACCAAGGTGTCTTACCCTTCATTGAAATGGAAGGGACATATTATCCTGACTTTGTACATGTATTTTATTCTCATTTTAAATACAGAGATCATGTTGCTACCTCTCGAGTAAAAGGTGTCACCATCATCCTTGATGATGATATATGGGAAAATGTAGATAAATTTCCCATTCGAGATGATGTCGTCAACGTCCTGATAGATCTAGACGAATTTAATAGAATTATGGCATACCGCTCCTTCCTCTGCAATCCTGCCATGGAGATTGGCAGACAGCTTCTTGTCGAACCACTAAAGAAAGAAGAATGAATGCTCCTTCATCTTATAGTATGGATCCTCTGTCCTCGGGCAACTAATCATGCTAAGTGTTCTACTGCTGATCTTCGTATACTCCATGCGATTATGAACAATGAGCCAATTGATTGGCCTATCCTTGTTATTTTAACGATGCTCAAAGCCAAGCCACATCCTACCTTTAAGATTCCTTATGCTCTTCTCATCTCCCAAATTCTGGAATACAAGGGCGTTAATCTTGAAGGAGAACAAAGGTCCCGGACGTTGAATTCCAATTGGATACTTGATGGAACATTATCTCAGCTTCAAATGGTCAATGTTAATGGAACCTACTTCCATAAGGATGATGCACCCCATGCTGCTGAGGTTGCTGAAAATTCTAAAGATGAAGAAATGGTTACTACTGATACTCATGTTGGAGGGACTTCATCTGGTGCCCATACTGAACCCCGCTCCTCCATTGAAAATATGATTTTCAGCATGAACCAATGAATGTAAGACTTCTTTTCCATCTCTGCAGAATGACATCATGAAATTATCAATCGCATTTCAGATGTAGATGAACATATGTCAAATCTAGAAGACAGATTTGACATGAAATTTAACAGTGATTGTGAAAGCGAAGAATTTTAAAATTTTTGTATTCATAGGCTTAGCAATTTTTCTTTTCTCTTTTTTGTATTGATTTTGATAAACTTAAATAAATATCTATCTTTGCATATATTGAGGGGGGGTTTATTTTTTTTTTCTGCATATATTGAGGGGGAGCTTATATTCTTTTTCATTATGATCAAATAGGGGGAGAAAATACTTAAAGCCTGGTATGTTTAATATTTTTTCTATGTTAGTTGTGACAGTAAATAGGTTATTACAAAGGGTTTTAAAGAAGATTTTGATCATCATCAAAAAGGGGAAGATTGTTGAAAATACAAGGATGTGATGCCTGAAGATTTTGATGATGATTTAGAGACAAAGGACTTCAAGATTATAATACTCATATACAATTGTATCTGTTTGTAATAACTCTGTTTTTCATTTTGAGTCTGTAAAATTAGAGTCCAAGATAACCAGCACATATTTTTTTCCATTGAAAGTTCATTTTTAACTAAAACACTCTATGATAATTGATTATCACTTGAGATAATCGATTATCTCTTATGATAATCGATTATCCAAGTTAAACCAGGGTTTCTGAAAGTCTCTGGAATAATCAATTATCTCTATGGATAATCGATTATCCTGGTCAAATTTTGTCTTCTACGAAAATAGCTTTGTGATAATCGATTATCACTTATGATAATCGATTATTTGTGTCATTTATGATTTTGAATTTCAAATTTTAGACCTATTTTCAAAAACCCTAATTTCAAAAACCTAAAATCTCTATATAAGGAACTCTCAGGCTCTCTGTAAATACAACCTTTTTCATACTAAAGTTTATAGTTGTGATTGCTGAGAGAACTTTGAGTAGGAAAAAAAAGGACTTTTATAACCTAGTGTGCGCTAGAAGCGATAAGAATCCCTAAGTGGGTTTCTTGGTGGATTTTGTGGTGTATCATCTCTAGGAAAAACTGTCTTCATCCTTTGTGGCTTGAAAGGAGGTGTTCATCTCTTGTGTGACTCAAGAGAGGTGTTTTCTAATCCTTATTACTTGTAATTCGTAATCTGTTTGAACTATTGTTTTAGTGACTGGGTTAATCCTCTTTTAGAGTGATTAACAACTGGATGTAGGGTCTTTTGATCCAAACCAGTATAAATCACTTGTGTAATCTTCTTTCCTTATCTCTTTACATTTCAAGTGCTTTATTATATTGTCGTTTAATCGGTAAAACTTGAGAAAATTTTTTAAAAGGGATAGTTTTTATAAGAAACCAATTCACCCCCCTCTTGGTTTTGTCCCAAACGCAAACATTTCGCTATGCGATACCAACACAAGATGTATTGTAGGCATATGGGTTCCGTATTCTGGCATTTAAGTATTGTTTCCCTCTTGATTTTCAAGAGCATGAGTCTTGTCAGTGCTTTTTAGGGCTTTCAAAGCTTCCAAGATTTGCTTCATGTAGTCTTTCAGCTGGTCGATGTCGAACCTCATAGCCTCTTGAGAGCTTTCCCAATCTTCCATTATCTTCTTATTTGCTTGAGTCCTATAGGGATGTCGCAGTGGCTTAGCCATTATTCCTCACACACGACTTCACTCTTTCTATTAGTTTTATTAACAGGAATTAGAATATGAAAAAAATGCATGCAAAAGGATGCAAGTCTAAAAAGGGAAACTAGTGGCAAATCATAGAACTGAATAAGTATCCTTGTGTTGCTTGATTGTATGGGGGAAATTAATATAGGGTCAAACTTGTGTAAAACAAACTTATATTCTTTCTTTGTTATGGTTGGATATTTCTGGACTCTGTATTAATTTCCCTCTTTCACTAGGATAATCAAACAATTTTATGATTTCTCACCTCTATAGGCTAAGACAGAATGTACAATTGAATGTATGAAATGCATGAGGAAAGAGAGCATGAATTGATTCTTCTCTTATGACGTGAAAAAAATGGAAAAGATGCATCAGGATGAAAAATGCATATGGTACATTTATTATGTAAAAATAGAAGTGAGGATACAAGGATGCACAATTCTCCCTTTGTGCCTTATTATGGTTCAGAGTAATATTTAAAGATCTAAGGCAACTTTTATGCAAACTCACAAGGTGGGCATCCTAATCTTAATGATAGAAGGTCACTAGAGCTATAGCTCACTTCATGGCATTTCCTACAACAGTCGGTAAACGACCAGAGGTGAGAGTACCAATGAAGCAAACAGACTCTAGCTGGGGTTCTCACAATGACCATCCAGAAAGTACATTCCAAGCGGCATTGCTACACAACCCGTCTAATTCTAAGCTTGCTTAGACCCAGGTATAGGATCGCACTCAATATGGAATGCATAAGTGTGTGTGTGTGTGTGTGTGTGAATGGAGGAAAATTCATACACAACCCTCACCTGCAAAAAAACAAGAAAAATCCCAGGCATATGTGACACAAATTGTCTACCCTAGGGTTCAATAGTTCAACAATCTTATTAGCAACACTAACAAAACATCAAGAACAATGTAAAAAAGACAGAGGAAACAAACATTTTAAAAATGACATATATCTTGCACACTCAATTAATTAGGCTTGACTCTCTAACGCGTCCCCAGTGGAGTCGGCATCTGTCGCAACTGAAATCGCAGCAGGACGACAAACAAAATTTTTAAAAGATTTTAAAAAAAATTGATTCAGAGTTTTGGAGTCGCCACCATAATATATTTAGGAAAACTATGGAAAAACAATAAAGATAAGACAATGTCTATGAAAACCAGATTCGGGTTCAGGAGTCGGTTACGAGTAGGGAAGGTATTAGCACCCTACAACGTTCGTCCTAAGACGGGTTACCCTTAGTTGAATGTGCAAAATTAAATGTCATTTTAAAAATATTTATTTTCCTCCAAAAATCAGAAAATAGAGAAAGAAAAAGGAAAAAGGAAAAGAAATGGACTAAACTATTTTTCAATTTTTTGGGGTTCGACAAGGATTAACCTTGCTCCTTCGTATTCTCATTCAAAATGAGAAATCAGGGTTACGTAGTTCTTTGTAAAAAAAAGTTTGTATCTTTGTAGAAAAAGTTTGTATGTTTGATTATTGTTTTGAATTTTTTTTAAAACATTTGTATTTTGTTTTGGGTTTTGAATATTGTTTTTGACATTTTGAAGACACATGATGACACGTGTGGCGATACCCATGTTTCAAAGGTTTATTTTAAATACAAAACATGACGAGGCGAACGACCGTACCCGTACCTCAAAGCTTATTTAAGAGGAGAGGACATGATTACGCGAGTGGTCGTAACCGTACCTTAAAGCTTATTTAAAAGGATAGGACATGATGACATGAGTGGTCATACCCGTACCTTGAAGTTTATTTAAAAGGAGAGGACATAACGACGCGAGTGGTCGTACCCGTACCTCAAAGTTTATTTAAAAGGAGAGAACATGATGACACGAGTGGTCGTACCCGTACCTCAAAATTTATTTAAAAGGAGAGGACATAACAACGTGAG
Organism: Sphenostylis stenocarpa; assembly: GCA_963425845.1. NCBI lineage: Eukaryota > Viridiplantae > Streptophyta > Magnoliopsida > Fabales > Fabaceae > Sphenostylis > Sphenostylis stenocarpa. The sequence goes on from OY731403.1 coordinate 38,778,511, forward strand.
CGGTCGTACCCGTACCTCAAAATTTATTTAAAATAGAGGACATGATGACACAAGTGGTCGTACCCATACCTAAATTTGTTTTTACCACTAAACCAACACGGGGCCGATAGCCACTAAATCGATGCGGGGCTGATAGCCACTAAACCGAACGCGGGGCCGATAACCACAAGGCAAAATAACAAAAAGGATCGACAACCACGAGATCGTACAAACACGTATCGTGCAAAATACAAATTACCTAGTATACCTCACGACACAACACAATCAATCAGCCACACAATCCAAACAACCCAATAATAACATAACCCACTCCACTCAAAGATTAAAAATAGTACAACCCAATTTAGATAATAGAACCAACACCACCATTTAGTATAATCATCAAAGTTGGAATGCAAAATAATGAAAACCTTAGACCAATCTCAACATATTAACAGCCCAGAAAGTAATCTACATATCAAAATTAGGCTTTGAACGAAAATTTGGCAACATAACAACATAATACGAACATCACCACAAGACCCACGGTCTTAACAAACAGGTAGAAGTCAAAATACTATCACAACAAACAATAATAGTATCACCTATTTTACATAATAATGTTTAACAATGAGATGAACACAATTGATACCAATAGTAACCAGCACAACCAAGAAACTCAACAACCACCCCCATTTAAACTAAACCCCATCAGAATCAACCAACATACCCAAATCTAAGCATCACCCCACAGTCAAATAAATGGCACAAAGCCAAATTGGAACCACACGTCTTGATTAAGACACAACCACGCTAACCAACGTTCGATAGATCCCAATCAGAAACAACAAAATTAAGCAAGGGTCAAAATCAATAGAACCAAATCCTCAAAAACGAAACCCTCAATCAGAAATGGAACGCTGGATCAAAATAAGGCAGAAACATAAGTGTAGACCCCAAATCTTGTTCGACCTCAAAATAAAGAGCAGAAGACTTTCATTTGAAGATGGGCAAGGCCTAAAAGGTCCCTAGGATTGATCAATAGGCCCCATACTAGAATAGGAAGGATTTTTGTACACAAAAAATAAGAAATTCCACCCAAAGGGTCGAGATCGCCGTCTCGTCGTTGGCTAAGGGCGAGACTGTTGTCTCATTTGACGAGACCGTCGTCTCACCACTTGCCAAAGGCAAGACCGCCTTCCTGTTAGGCGAGACCGCCGTCTCGTTTTGCAAGACGGCGGTCCCAAAAGTCGAGATGGCGGTCCCGACCTCGTCAGGTGAGACGGTAGTCCCGACCTGACAGGTGCGAATTCCTATAAAAGGGGGGGACCTTCACCTCGTTTTCACAACCTTCTACAACTTCTCCAACTGCATACTTCTCAAAATACTCTCCTAGGACCCCTCTGAAGCATTTCCAGAGTTCTTAGAGTTCTTAAGAAGCGTTCTAAAGTGCTTCGAGAGAAGAGTGAGCTGCATTGTAAAGCGTGGGGTTTTGCCAAAAAGTGCCCTTTTCAAGAATATTTTATAAAAAGTTTGCTTCGAAGGTTCCCTCATATCCCTTATTCTATTTTATCGCTTTTATTAGTTACTATCTCTGTGCATTAGTTATTAAGGGCCATGTAGTCAATAAGTTAAATTTTGCAATGAATAAATAAGGTTAAAAGCGTAGTTTTAATGTTCTTATTTCTTTATAAAAACAGTCCATCATAGGGAACCCGAAAGGGGCATCGTGGGGAAGCTAATACCTTCCCCACACGTAACTAACTCCCTTACCGAACTCTGGTTGTAATGACCAAAGTTGGTTTTTCTTAAAAACCATCGTCTTCTTTTCCTTTTCGAATGTTTTTGGTAAAAATATTGGTGGCGACTCCTCGAACCTTTTCAAAAACCTTGCATTTAGGTCCAGCTCGGTTATCGAACAACCTAAAGGCATTGAACTATTTCTTAAAAAAATGCAAGTCCTCAAAACCATCGCATCGCTCTGATCGCCTCTTTTGACGGCAACAACAGATGGCGACTCCACTAGGGAAGCTAGAGAGTTTATCCCATTTAGTGATGGACTAGTTTAAGAAATAAAAACTTGAAATTATGCTTTTACCCTTCCTTGCTTTATAACATGATTTATTGCTTCGCTTTAATAATTGTTGTATGTTTACTTTATGCAATTGTTTGAAATAACAATTGTACACAAACCCTTGCACACAATAGTTTCCCCTATACCCAAGGGCAAGTGGCATAACCTTAGGGAGTGGGTGGCATTGTACGATTTGTCGTAGTGAGGGCCATGAGCCCACCAGTATGGTTGAAAATCACCACTCAAGGTGATAACCTTCCTCTTTTGGCCTAAAGAATGACAAGGCCCTAGTGCCATGCATGGTCTGAAGGTTGGGAGAGTGGGGACCCTATAATGGGGGCACCTTGGGGGCCTGGCCTTGGTGAGGATATTTAGAACTACCTTGAATACGCACTCTTCTACAGGATACCCCTACCTCGTGATAAAAATGTCGTCACACTGTCCGTGGATGAGTGAATTGTTTGTGAATTTTTTTGTTGCATAGCATAATCATACAACAAAAAACTTAAAAAAAATCTCTCAAAAATCTTTTCACAATAAACACCATTATCTTGGACAGTCAACATTTTAGCTAGCCTGGTTTCAGGTTCTTTATAAGCTAAGTAGTCACGCAGTTCGACAGAAGAGATAAGGGATGTTAATATCATTCTTTTGCAATTTTCATCGCCGTCAAAAGAGGCGGTCAAAGTGACACGTTGGTTTCGTTCGACCCGCATTTTTTAAAAGAGATGGTTCAACGCCTTTAGGTTGTCCGATAACCGGGATGAACCTAAAGGCGAGGTTTTTGATGGGTTCAAGGAGTCGCCACCAATGTTTTTACCAGAAACATTGGAAAAGGAAGAAAAAAAGAAGGCATTGGTTTAGAAAAACCAACTTTGGCCATTACAACCAGAGTTAGGTAACGGAGTTAGTTATGTGTAGGGAAGGTATTAGCTGATAGAATTGATGGTTGAGTTCAAGAGGGGGGGTGAATTGAACTTTAGAAATCTTTTTCGAAAAACACTCTTTCTTTGTCGAAGAATGATTAATCTTTATCCAATCTTTATTAGTCAGATTTGGTTTTAAATAAAGCAAGAATATAAACCAAAAATGAAAAGAGATAAAAGCAGAAATACAACACAAGAGTTTATACTCGTTCACTCTTCCCAAGAGCTACATCTAGTTCTTTACAAATCTGCCAAGTTCCACTAATACCAAGTGAAAATACAAACCAGTAGATATACACCAATCTACCCCAAGAACTACCTTTCAACACCACAAGATAGACTCTTGAAAAACCACCCAACAACCAAACCCAGTTACTGTAACCAGTGCAGATTCAAACCCAATCTACACAATTAGAATTCGTACAAGTATATGAAAAGAATAAATCTAGACTGCAGCTTTTACAATATAGAAGTCCAGAAGCAATTTTTCTAACTCAGAACTTTCTCTCTTGAAGATCTTTCAACAATCTTGATCAAAACGCCTTATGATATGAAATGTGTATGAGTGCTCAGAGAAAAACACGAATATGAGAGCTCCAAGATTGCTTTCAATTAATTTCCAAATTGTGTATTTGAAAGAGAAATCAAAACTGTATTTATAGAGTAAAAGAGAGAAACTGATAATTTCAATCGATTTAAAATAATGTTTCAATCGATTGATTTTATTTAAAACTCTTTCAATCGGTTAATTCGAGCTTTTAATGGATTGAAACAGTTAGAAGAAAAATGGTAGCTCTCTGTTTCAATAGATTAAAATTCATTTCAACAGATTAAAATTCTAAGACACTTAAAAATGAAAAATGATATCTCTCTGTTTCAACAGATTGAACTTGATTTCAACAGATTAAAAATCTGAGATACTTTAAGATGAAATATGACATCTCTCAGTTTCAACAGATTGAACTTGATTTCAACAGATTAAAAATCTAAGATACTTTTGAAATGAAAAATGGCTAGAACATTTTAATCTATTGATTTATCAATTCAACAGATTAATTCTGTGAAACCCTTAATATGGAAAAACCATCAAGAACATTTTAACCTGTTGATTCTACGATTCAATCAATTAAAATATTTGCTATATATATACATTTCCTATTTTAAGTGATTTTAACAGATTAAAAATGCTTTTTAACAGATTGAAAAACTCAGTTTGTTCTTTCAAGGCTTAAAGATTAGTTTTTCATGCAGTAAGATAAATTCTATGAAATGCAACATTTATAGGCGCTTATCACAAGATATACTGAAATTATCAAGAGATTAAATTCTAAACCTATAACCTATCTACCTACACACCCACAAAATAAACTTTATAAACTCTATATGTCTTCATCAAATTCAACAAGTGCTTTATTAGATTCCCTACGACGCCCCTTTCGGATTCCCTATGATGGATCTTTTTTATAAAGAAATAATAACTATAAAATTGCGCTTTTACCCTTATTTATTCATTGCGTAAATTAAGTTATTGACTACATGGCTCTAAATGACTAATGCACAATGATATTATCTAGAAAACAATAAAATAGAGAAGGGAGTATATAGGAACCTTCGGAGCAAGCTTTTATAGTGAATTCTTTGAAATAGTGTGCTTTTTGGCAATCCCCACGCTCTACAATGTTGATCGCTCTTCCTCGCAACACTACAGAGCGCTTTCTCATAACACTAAGAAACTCTAGAAATGCTTTAGAGGGGTCCTAGGAGAGTAATTTGAAAGAAGTGCAAAAGGGAAAGTGGAAGAATGCTATCAAAAAGGTGAGGAATTCCCCCCTTTTATAGATTTCGCACTTGTCAAGTCTGTACTGTCGTCTCACCTAACAAGGTCGAGACCGTCGTCTTGCCAAATGGGACGGCAGTCTCACCTTCGGCAAGTGGCGAGAAGGTTGTCTCGCCAAACGAGATGGCAGTCTCGCCAAACAAGATGGTGGTTTCGCCATTGGCAAGTGACGAGACGGCGGTCTCGCCAAACGAGACGGTGGTCTCGGCCCTTTAGGTGGAATTTCTTATTTTTCGCATACAAAAGTCCTTCCTATTCTAATATGGGGCCTATTGATCAATCCTAGGGACTTTTTAGGCCTTGACCATCTTCGAACGGAAGTCTTCTGCTCTTTATTTTGAGGTCGGGCAAGATTTAGGGTCAATAGCTGCCCCCCTTCACCTGACTAGCCGAGTGTTGGCTCAATGTGCCAAAAAGATCGGTTAGAGGGTGAAGAAGTTAACCCTCTTGCCCGGTCGTCCTTCGGATGCTCCTTCTTGCAATAGCCGATCCTCCAGACGATAAATATGTGTATGCCTCCGGGATGGTCCTTCATGCGATAGCCGACCCCTTTGGACAAAAAGGTGTGAACCTCCGAGATGCTCCTTCTTACAATAGCCGACCCCTTTGGTTGACAAATGGTAGAACCTCACGATGCTTCTTCTTGCGGTAGTCGACCCCTCGGTTGATGAGTATGAATCCCCATCTGGTTTCTTGTAGCTTTGGGATGCTCCTTCTTACGGTAGTCGACCCCTCAGCTGACAAGTGGTAGAACCTCAGGATGCTCCTTCCTACAGTAGCCGACCCCTCGGTTGATGAGTATGAACCCCCATCTGGTTGCTTGTAGCTTTGGGATGCTCCTTCTTACGGTAGCTGACCCCTCAGCTGACAAGTGGTAGAACCTCAGGATGCTCCTTCTTGCGGTAGCCGACCCCTCGGTTGATGAGTATGAACCCCCATCCAGTTGGTGTAGTCCACTTTGTAGGACTGGTGGTGGTGACGGCTTACTGCTCTAGCTCATGCGCCAGTTCTATGTGGAGTGGTTCTTTGCAGATATTTGTTTTTGACTTTTCTAGTGTAGTCATCCGGTTTGCCGAGGATTCTTTGATTTTTGAGTTTTTGTAGTGATCATCCGACTTTGCTGGTTGTCGGGGATTTCTGGTAATTTTGGGTAACGCCTCTGAGCAGGTGGGCGTTTTGGCTTGTCTGCCTTTTTTCTCTTTGTTGGGAGAATGGTGGCTAATGTTTTGGGATTAATTTCGCCTTTTTCCGTGGTTTATTCTTTTTTCTCGCGATTTCGGATTTTGGCTTTTTTCCGGGATAGCGCGTAAGCCTTTTTACTTTTTAGTCTCTTTTTATTACGCTAGCTTTTTCTTTTTCGGAAGAGAATAAAGACAAACAGCTTTACCCAAAAAAATGTATTTATATATATCACAAATTTTGTACAATGATTACATATATACAATGGTGTTCCTAAGGCGGCGGTGGGCTCGACTGCTAGGCTGAAGACGACTCAAGAGGAGGAAACTGCCGGAACATGTGTCTCTGAAACTCTTCCTGGCTTAGGATCATGTCAAGCACATGCTGGCTGATCGTGTCCAAGCCCTGAATCATTCCCTCCTGCCTCTGGCTGATGGTCTCCAGCCGCGTCTCGAAGACGTCCTGCCTCAGGGACATCTGTTCCAACTGTTGGCAAATGTCATCCATGTGACGGTGGACGCCAGGAAAATCATCCCTGTACTGTTGTTGCTGCTGTTGCTCGAACTTTGGGGGTATCGGGAGCTCCTGTGACGCTTCCAGATCCTGGATGGTTTGGGTCATGGCGAGCGCTGGGTGGAGGACCACCTGCCTGATAAGCATCCCCATGCTGACGAGCATGGACCCGTTGATGTACTCGGGTCGGAGGATGGAGGGAATGTTCTCCCCGTCGGTGCACCCCCATCTCTCGGCCAGCGGGGCGACGAGGGGAGCCATGAGGATGACTCCAACGGGGCAGCTCCCGAAGTCCTTCAGAGCCCTCAAGAAGAAGTAGTCGGGGTTACACCGATGTCCATGTAGCATGCAGTGCAGCACGAAGAGGTCAGGCTGAGTGATCTTCCCTTAACTTTCATTCCGCGCATGGGTTGTCCCTGCCAGCAGCTTGTGGTAGATGCGGAGAGGAGGGCTGAGCGCCGACCCTTTCATCAGGGCCGGTAGAATCTGTGACCCGGTGAGATCCTCCCATATCTCACCGGTTGTGAGGGCAGCCGACCGTTAACAGATGGCTCCCTGATATTCCGGCGTCAGGGTGTCTGCGGGCTGGTTGAAGCCCATGGTGACATTGAACTCATGCAACGTCATCGTCCGGTAGATCCCTTTCATGTAGTACGAGACCATCCTCGCCAGAGGGACACCCAGGAATATCGTAGGCATGTCGATCATCGTGATAGAGGCGAGGAACTCCATCACGACTTGCTTGTAGATGCGGATCGGAGGGTCTTGGAGGAGGAAGTCCCACCTGATGCTATGGATGTATCCCCGCACATCCTCTTCCCAACAGAACTCGGCCAGGATACCGTAATCTAACCGCAGCATGGGGTGCCAAGAGTAGATCCTGATGTGTTCCATCCTGGTCTGGTGCTGCGGCATGAGCTGGGTAGGATCTGGAGGAGCCTGTGGTGCGGAAGCGCTCGGGCCGGGTCCCCGACCTCTCTTTCGGGGCCTAGAAGATTCTCCTTGTTGCATTTTGGGAAAATACAATCAAAGATATATGAAAATGTATGAGAAGATCCAGGAATAGAGTGCTTTAAACTCACCCAAAAGCCCCCTTTATATAGAAAATTTCATTATTGGTTGGGACCGCCATCTGGGATTTGGGATGGCGGTCTTGAATATTTGAAGTTCGGGACCGCCGTCTGAAATGTTGAGATGGCGGTCTCACAAATTGCGATGTGGCGAGACAGACGTCTTGCCAAGCGAGAAGGCGGTCTCGCCTTTAGCAAATGGCGAGACGACGATCTCGCCAAATGAGACGGCGGTCTCGCCAAATGAGACGGCGGTCTCGCCAAATGAGACAACGGTCTCGCCTTTCGAAGGGATTTTTATTTTTTTTTTTGGGAAAATATAGGACCTTGTTCAAAAACATCTATGCATGCAATGTTTTCATGTTTTGTGTCCTATAATGCTACTTCGTTGATTTTTCAGAAGGATTAATTGGTGTGTCTTTTGAAGACGAGGTCCTTTTGATGTCATTTTCTGGCTGTACTTGTTTGTACCATTCTAGACTTAATATGACCGAAGAATAATTGTTGGTTAAGGAGCAAACTTGCCATGTCGGTGCGTTTTTTCCTTCCTCTAGAGATTTCAATCCTCTTGTTGATTATATGCCTCCATATTCCCCCACTAATTATTAGAATGTTATGATAAGGGTCAAGAGAAGAGAAGTAAAAGGATAATTTATTCAATGGCTTGTGTTTTAGACGATTGAATTTTTATTTAAAAGGGGTTTTGTAATAATGGCTGGCTAAGGTTGGTCAAAGTGTTTAAGCTGGTGTTAACCAAACGTCTTGTTTTGAGGATTCGCCTCTTAGCCAATTTCTATTGCTTTCTATGGCTGATTGACTTCCCTAGACTGCCCTTTGGGTTTTCAGACTAGGATACTGTGCTCTGGCCCTAACTTTTATCTAGGTTCCTTTTTCTTGTTTTAGGAATACTAGCAGACCTTATTTTGTAACCCTAACTTCTGCCTAGGATACCTTTTATTGTTGTTCGGGTTTCCTAGCGGGTTAACCCTAATTTTTGCGTAGCCCCCTTGGTGGGTTTCCTACTGGGTAATTTGTCCTCTTTATTTTGGCATTTGGCTTCTATGGGCTTCTTTTGATTTATTTTCTTTTTTACACAATATTGGCAAAACACGGTTTTATTATGATGAGGCAAAACCTTATTCTGTGTTTCTAGTCAATCAGTGCTGATGGATGTACTTCATTTTTGACAATGGCACGTTTTTGTTATTTCGACGCACTTTGAAAACATTTGCTTAAACATGGTTATTATGAGGTCTAGACATGAATAGCAAGAAGAGAAGCAGATAGTAAAAATGACGTTCTTTGTAATTAATAGGGAAATATGTGCCCTAAAGATGCTCAGGGGTCGGGCTAGCCCCGAGGAGTAATCTCTAATAGTCATTGGGTTTACATTCCTTAGAATTGGGAGAAGAGCACCTAATGACTAAAGTCGTTCTCGACGCTTGGACCCCTTCGTTTGGAAAAATCTTATTCGAGGTGCGGAGGGGGGACTTCCCTTTTCTTTGTGCAGCTTGATCCTTTGTAGGGTCATGCTTCAAAGGATTGTCTTTAAAATCTGGTGGCTCCTTTATTCCTTGAGAATTTCTAATGAGCCCTTTGTTTGGGCGGCATCCATATTTCCTCATCATGTGGATCACTTTCATATTGTTGGGGAAGTCTTTTCATTATTCTCTTCTTCGATCATTTTATTTTTTTTCCTTATTCCTGGGATCATTGTCTCATAGCTCCTCGGGGGAGTAGATTCTTCTACTTCTAGTCGTGCCCCCAACACCGACGATGCTGGAGATATCCTCATTGATGGGTGATGTCTTTGCGTATCTCCACGGTACAGTTTTATTCGATTTGAGGCATGAACAAAGGTAACAGCATCCTTGCCCCCTCTTTATTATTAACTTGGACATCTAACGGTTTAGGCTTATTATCCTCCTTAGGTGGATCAACCGTTGGAGAAAACTTGAAGACGAAAGGTTTGCTCTTCATCTTATTCTGATTCATGGGAAGCACATCAATTAATCCTTTCTTTTTATTATCTTATTATTATTAAAGTGAGAATGAATGAATGCAATTTATGAATGCAATAGACGGTTGAAGAGATGATGAAAACAAACAATTTTATTTAGTTCATCCAGACAGTGTACATTCCTCAATGCAATGTTTCAAAGTACATTTAAAAAAAAAGTGGAGAAGCCTAAAGGAACCCATAGGCGGGTTAGAATTTCTATGTATTTTCTCTTTTTGACTTCCCGTGCAAATGCTCTATCCTCTTTACACGGTATTGAGGAATATCCACTTTCTTCAACTGCCTATTACTAGATGCATGTTATGAGGATGAAGTTTGGTGGATGCATGCATACAGGTGTTTGTTTTTTCCTAAACCTTATCATGTTTTATTTTCTAACATGATGTATGATATTGTTTGGAATTTTGCTTTTTTCTGTATGTGGATCAGGGCATGAAGAATATCAGCCACTTTCTAGAATGCAAAAAGAATTTAAGAATGTGTTTTTTTTTAAATGATCGATTATTATGGGATATACCTTCAGACAATGACTTTGGTATATTCTTAAAGCTTACGCTTCACGTAACACCATACCCACCTTGGTATAATGGTTACTTCCTCATCACTGATTTGACAAGCATAACGAAGATCACAATATATCTTAGCACACTTGTCCATTCCTTGCAGAAGGTTACAAATATACTTGGGTCTCTTTTGCCTTTGTTGTAAGGATATCTAATGCCCCTAAGATGAATGCGTTTATGCATGTACTAGTACAAAATGACCTTTTTTGATAAAAGAGACGAAAAATGTTCAAAGTAAGATAACTTTTGACCGAGACGTCGGATTTGGACACACAGCATATCAAAACGAAGAGGAAAAAGAAAAGAACATGTGGCAAATACCCAAAGGGAATTTGGCCTAACAATTTTCCCAAAAAATTCTCCTTAGACCCATTTTTTGAGAGATTTATTAAGATGATGCGTATGCATACTTTCCTTATGCATTTTTGTCTCTCTTGGTTCTTCCGCTTATGAAATAATGCAATATGAATGATACGACTTTGTCAAAATTCTTTTTTTCAAATTCATTATTTTGTTTTTTTTTTCGATTGATTTATTTGATTTATAACCTTTTATCTCTTCTATCGGACTGTGTGGCTACTTAGCTTACAAAGAACCTGAAACCTAAAAGGCAGACTATTCGAGATAAAAAATGGTTTATTGCAAAAGAATGGTTTTAGCATCCCTTATCTCTTTTGTCGGACTGTGTGGCTACTTAGCTTACAAAGAACCTGAAACCAGGCTAGCTAAAAGGCAGACTGTCCGAGATAAGGGTATTTATTGTGAAAAGATTTTGAGGTATTTTTATTTTATTTTTCTGTTGTATGTTTCTGCTATGTAACAAACAAATGCAACAAACAAATGCACATACAATTCACTCATCCACGAACAGTAGGACGACGTTTTTAATAACGAGGTAGGGGTTTCCTGTAGAAGAGTGCATATTCAGGGTAGTTCTAAATTTCCTCACCTAGGCCAGGCCCCCAAGGTGCCCCCATTATTGGGTCCCCACTCTCCCAACCTTCAGACCATGGATGGAACTAAGGCCTTAGTCAGTCTTTGGGCCAAAAGAGGAAGGTTATCACCTTGAGTGGTGGTTTCCGACCATATCGGTGGGCTCATGGCCCTCACTACGACAAATCGTACAATGCCACACACTCCCTATGGATATCCAACTTGCCCCCGGATATAGGGGGAACTGTTGTGTGTAAGGGTTTGTGTACAATTTGTATTTCAAACAATTTCATAAAATAAACATAAAACAGTTATTAAAGCCAAGCAATTAAAACATATTATAAAACAAGGAAGGGTAAAGGTGCAATTTTATTTTTTATTTCTTAAAACTAATCTATCACTAAATGGGATCAACTCTCTAGCTTCCCCAGTGAAGTCGCCATCTGTCGCCGCCATCAAAAGAGGTGGTCGGAGCGACGCGATGGTTTTGTTTGACTCGCATTTTTTTAAAAGTGTGGTACAATGCCTTTAGGTTGTCCAATAACCAGGTTGGACCTAAAGGCGAGGTTTTCGAAGGGTTCGAGGAGTCGCCACCAATGTTTTTATCGGAAATATTGGAAAAGGAAGAAAAAAGAAGGCATTGGTTTAGAAAAACCAACTTTGGCCATTACAACCAGAGTCGGCTAAGGGAGTTAGTTACATGTAGGGAAGGTATTAGCTTCCTGTAGACCCCAAATCTTGTCCGGCCTCCAAATAAAGAGTAAAAGACTTCCTATTCGAAGATGGACGAAGCCTAACAAGCCACTAGGAGAGACTATTAGGCCCCATACTAGGATAGGAAGGATTTTCGGCACAAAAATAAGGTTTCTCGCCTTATGGGGACGAGACCGCCTTCTCGAAATCGAGACCGCCGTCTCGCCTCATGCAAATGGCGAGACCGCCATCTCACCACCTGCGAATGGCGAGACGACGGTCTCGCTTTCCCAGACGGCGGTCTCGCCACCTGCGCAGGATGAGACGGCGGTCTCGCTTTCCCAGACGGTGGTCTCGCCACCTGCGAAGGACGAGACGGCGGTCTCGTTTGGCGAGACGGCGGTCTCGACCCTGTCAGACGAGAACGACGGTCTCATCACTGCCAGGCGCGAAAACCTATAAATAGGGGCCTCCCCCCCCTCATTTCCACACACCACACAGCTTTTGCTCTCCCTTCTCTCTAAAACTTCTCTCTAGAATCCCTCCGACGCATTTCTGGAGCTTCTGAGTGCTTTTGGTGAGCGTTTTTTCGACGTCTAGAAGAGTTTCCAGCGTCGTGTAGAGTGAAGGGCTGCCAAAAAGCACCCATTTGTTTTAAAGAAATAAAAAGAAAAGCTTCCTTCGGAGGTTTAGATTCTTCCTCTCTACTTTTATCGCTTTAAATTTAAATTACACAATAGATTAGGGCCATGTAGTAATAATTTTTAATTCCGTAAAATAAAAAGGGGAAAAACGTATTTTTCCGGTTTAATTATTAACAAAATAGCTGGCCTATCATAGGGAACCCGAAAGGGGCGTAGTAAAGGAACTAACACTTCCTTTACACGTAACTAACTCCCTTACCCAACTCTGGTTCTAATGACCAAAGTTGGTTTTCGAAAACCAACGCCTTTTAAAACCCCTTTTCCGATGTTTCCGGTAAAAACATCGGTGGCGACTCCACAGAACCCCTCAAAATTAGTCCTTGGGTTAGCCCGGTTATCGGACAACCCAAGGACGACCTTTCGAAAACCTCGCCCCTAGGTTAGCCCGGTTATCGGACAACCTAAAGGCGTTGTAACCACCCTTAAAAAACGTGAAAAACAAAAAGGGTCGAAACCATCGTGTCACTCCGACTGCCTTCTCTTTTTAGACGGCGGCGACAGATGGCGACTTCACTGGGGAAGCCTCGAGAGTTGATCCCATTTAGTGATGGGCCGGCTTAAAAATAAGTAAACCAAGAAAATAACGCTTTTGCCCTTAACTTGTAGTATAACATGTTTTAATGCTTGGCTTTAATAACTCTTGTTTGTTTATACTTATGCAATTGTTTGAAATACAAACTGTACACAAACCCTTGCACACAACAGTTCCCTCTATACCCGGGGGCAAGTGAGAAAACCATAGGGAGTGGGTGGTAGGTACGGTTCACTATAGTGAGGGCTTTGAGCCCACTAGTGTGATCGGAAACCACCACTCAAGGTGATAACCTTCCTCTTTTGGCAACAAGACTAACTATGGCCTTAGTGCTAAGCATGGTCGGACGGCTGGAGAGTGGGGACCCTATAATGGGGGCACCTTGGGGGCCTTAGCCTGGTGAGAACAGTTAGAACCAACCCTTGGCAATGCACTTTTCTGCAGGAAAACCCTACCTCGTGATAAAAATGAATTCTCGCCTGTTCGCGGATGACCGAATTGTGTGAGCATATGTTTGTTGCATTTGTCTGTTGCATAGCATAAACAAAAACAAAACAAAAAAAAAATCCAAAAATATTTTCAAATAAACACCCTTATCTCGGACAGTCTGCGTTTTAGCTAGCCTGATTTCAGGTTCTTTGTAAGCTAAGTAGCCACGCAGTTCCGATAGAAGAGATAAGGGACGCTAAAAATTCTTTCGCATAAAGCCGCATTTTATCTCGGACAGTCTGCCTTTTAGCTAGCTTGGTTTCAGGTTCTTTGTAAGCTAAGTAGTCACGCAGTTCCGACAGAAGAGATAAAAGGCTATAAAATAAACAAATAAAAATAATCAAATCAACATCAAAATAAAAATCCATTTCCAAAATAAGACCTGGTCCAAAAATATTACACTCATAAAACATTCATATAGATAGTTTATTCTTCAATAAAAAATACACGCAATTACCATACATCATATAGAAAAACATGATAAATAAGAAAATAAACACTTATATTCATTCAAATAAAGCATCATTTTCATCAAACATGCATTTTGGTTTTAGAAATGGAGGGGACAAGTAGACAGCCAAAGAAGGTGGATATTCCCCGTTTCCATACTGAGAGGTCGGAACGACTAAGCGCGGCAATGCCATCAGAGGTTCGCGCTGACTTTGAAAAATCCTATGGACAGATTTTGAACCTTCTAAAGATCTGTGTCGATCAGGTGTTCTTAAGGGCACTAATCCACTTCTGGAATTCAAATCTGCGGTGTTTCGAATTCCCGCAGTTTGACTTGGTGCCCACACTAGAGGAGTATGAGACCATGTTGAAATGGCCCAAATCAGCCGGGGTCCATGTCCGCCACGAGCATACACTCCTGCAGCACTAGTCGTTGCCTTTATTCAGTTACCATTCTGGCAGAGTACCCTGATAAGGAAGGGGAACGCCCAGGGTTGGAAAGTGTAAATGTTAGAAGACTACCTGTCCTACCTGGCTGAAAGGGCAGAGTGGGTCGCCTTCAACAAAACCCTGGCCCTCATAATTTTTGGAACGGTCTTGTTCCCCTTCCACTTCGACACAGTACATCAGGTCGTCATGGACGCCTTCTTCACCTGGGACGTGAATTCAAAGAGTCCCCTGCCTGCAATTCTTGCCGACACCCTGCTCTCGATGGAATTCTGCCACCAGAAGCAGGGAAAAACACTCCGCTGCTGCTCTTCATTACTATTTGTGTGGAGCGCCACACACCTTTACGCCTCCAGCCACATGGGGATATTCCTCGACCCTTTAAGGAGCTTCTCCAAGATCCCCATCCAACGACGCCTGACTTCAGAATGGAGGGACGAGTGGGAACGAAAGGACGCCAACAGTTTATCCTGGGTCTGCCCTTGGTTCCGACCCAGCCCAGTTCTCATCAGATGTGGGGATTATTCGAGCGTACCCTTGATAGGACTCAGGGGTTGCATAGCCTACTCACCTAGAGTAGCTATGAGGCAGCTCATGAGGACCCAAACTACTATCTCTCGGGGAGAGCTCGGAGGACCGTGCTTCTTTGGAGACCCGTGCACAATCGCCAACTCACTAGCTGTGAGAAAAGCATGGGAGAGGCCAGTCTACATGGGGGACAGAGAGCTAGGAAAAGCTCGGGTGGCTGTCACCAGTGACTACGAGGCGTGGAGAAAGAAAAGAGGGGTGGCTCAACCATCCACCACACCCACCACAAACGCCAATGATGAAGGGCTGCAGGCTCAAATTAATGCATTAACTCAGAGGATGGAAATCATGGGAGCCCAGATGAGGGCCCTTGAGGAAAGAGAGCAAGCATCCATCCTCACAATAGACGGTCTACAAAGGCAAAGCAAGAAAATGATCATGAAATAGAGCGCCTCAAGGACCAGTGTGTTGATTCCAACGAACAAGCTATCCGGGCATCCAAAACTGCCAGAACCAGTTCGGATAGTCAACTATAGGAGATAACCGCCAAGTCAGCACGCCTTGAGGCCGAATCATCAAAGCAGGCTCAAACGATCAAGGAGTTGTCGCAAGAGCTCATCAAGACTCGGTTAGATATCCGCCAAGAGCGAGAGGCCAACCGGAGACTCAACAGAAGTCTCGCTGAGCTACGCTGCAAAGAAAGAGACGGGCTAGCTCAGTACGGCCAAGTACTGCAAGAGAAAGACCGAGCCATTGCGAAGCTCGATGAAATACAAGCCTTGGTCGTTCATCAAGAGGCGAAGATCAAATAGGCTCAAAAGTACAGTGAAGATATGAGCCAGGCGGTCCACAAGCAAAGCGAAGCACTTACTCGTCATGTCCGGGAAGCCGAGAGAGAGCTACAGAGGGATCAAAACCCGCCTGTGGGTTTCTTTAAAGTTTTCCGCTTTTGTCAAAAGTTGCTTCGCAGTATAGAATAGGGGAATGTACACCTTCTGTCGAATAAATAAAATCTTCTTTATTCAAATGACTGTCTACTTGCATGCATAAACATTCATTTGCATATTTAAATTTCCCCTCCTTCACACTTAATAAATAAGATAATAAAAAAGAAGGATTAACTAACACGTCTTCCCAAATCAGAAGAATGGAGAGAAAGACACTCCTAATAAAGCTTACCCCAACGGTCGACTCACCGCAAGAGGAAAATAAGCCTCGGTCGTTGGTCCTCAAGAATAAAGAAGAGGGGGCAAGGACACCAGTGCGATTATTTATGCCACGTCCTTTCCCCTACGAATCGAATAAAGTTGTACCGTGGAGATATGGGAAATCTTCACCAATGAAAAAAGAAATAACAAATATAGCCGGCATTGGGGGCACGACTAGAAGTGGAAGAGTCTACTCCCCCAAGGACACACAGGAAGATGTCCTCAAAAATAAAGGAAAAAATAAAAAGACCAAAGAAGAAAAAGAAAATAAGGAATCCAAGGAGGAGACAGAGGAATTACTCCAGTTCATAAGGCAAAGTGAGTATTCCATTATAAACCGACTCAATCGCACACCCGCAAAGATTACATTGTTATCTTTGATAATGAGCTCAGAACCGCATAGAAACGCCCTGCTGAAGGTCTTGAGCGAGGCGCATGTACCTCATACAATATCCCAGGAAAAGGTCGAGAGGATCGTTGGTCACATTACGGCAAGCGATCACCTCACCTTCACAGAGGAAGAACTCCCCCTGGAGGGGTCAAACCATAACAAGCCCTTGCACATCTCAGTCAAGTGCAAGGGGTACCTCGTCGCCAAAGTTCTTGTGGATAACGGGTCATCCTTGAACGTGATGCCCAAATGCACGTTAGACAAGTTGACTATCCAAGGAACCCGTCTGCGCCCAAGCAGCACCATCGTTCGAGCCTTCGACGGATCCAAACGAGAAGTAGTGGGGGAGGTCAATTTGCCAATTCAAGTCGGACCCTCTATCTTCGACGTCGATTTCCATGTAATGGATATTACTCCAGCGTATAGTTGTCTCCTCGGCAGGCCTTGGATTCATGACACTAAGGCAGTACCTTCAACGCTCCACCAGAAAGTCAAGTTCATAGTAGACGACAAACTAGTCACGGTCCAAGCAGAAGACGATATCCTGATCAGTGGACCGTCCACCCAGCCTTATGTGGATGCGGCTGAAGAGGCCCTTGAAACATCTTTTCAAGCGCTCGAAATTGCCAACATAGAGCGACTTCCCAAAAATACAAAGGTAGCTCGTATGATGTTGAAACATGGTTACCATCCTGGCCAAGGACTGGGGGCAGATTCCCAAGGCCTGAGGGAACCCCCAGAATTCAAAGATAATCCCTGCAAGTATGGCCTAGGATATGACCCTACTAAGGGCCGAGCGGAAAGAAGAAAAGGGAAGTCTCCCCTCCGCACACTCCAGCAAATTTTCCAAAGTGGAGGGGTGCAAGCGTCAAGAGCCACCTTAGTCATTAGGAAATCTTTTTCTTCGTTTAAGGGATGTAAACCCCATGATTGTTAGAGATTATCCCCCGGGGCTAGCCCGACCCCCAGGCATTTCAGGGCACATATTCCCTTATTAATTAATAAAGAATAATTCTTACTATCTGCTTCTCTTCTCTCTATTTTTTACTAGACCTCATGAATAACCCTGTCTAAGTAAACGAAAAAAGAAGAAGAATAAAAAGCGCATTCAAATAATCAACATTTACCATTGCTATCATCATCAAGCTAGTTGATTAGAAGCACATAAAAATAAGACTTCACCTCATTCATAAAGAAAGTCATGCTTCGCCAATACTGTGAAAAAAATAAATCCACAAAAAAGAGGAAAAATCCCAGAGAAACCAAAGGCCAAAGAAAATGGCAAATTACCCGGTAGGAAACCCACTAAGGGGGCTACGCAAAAGATAGGGTCGACCTGGTAGGATACCCGAACAACAATAAAGGGTAGCCTAGGCAAAAGTTAGGGTTACAAAATAAGGTCCGCTAGGATTCTCCAAAATTACAAAAAGAAGGAACCTAGACAAAAGTTAGGGCCCAAAACACAGTATCCTAGTTCGAAAACCCAAAGGGCGTTCTAGGGAAATCAGCTAGCCATTAAAAAGCAATAAAAATGAAACCAAAGAGCGCAAAATACAAAAAAAGAGAGAAAATTTGTTTGCTTAGACAAAGCTTAAACACCTAAGCCTAACCTTAGCCAGCCATGCTTACAAAACCCTTGTATCAATAAAAATTAACCCTCTAAAACACAAACCCTTGATTTTTACCTCTTTACTTCTTTCCTCTTGACCCTCACATCAATATTCTAATAATTAATTTGGGAATATGGAGGCGTACAGTCAACAAGAGGATTGAAATCCCTAAAGCGAGGAAAAAGGGGCACTACATGACAAAGAGTGTGCTGCAAAAAAAGAAAAAAAAAAGAAAAAAGAAAAGAAAGAAAAATTATCCTTCGGTCACAAGAAGTCCGACATGGTACAACCAAAAGTAAACATGGCAGATCAGAGGGCACTCAGCGCAACGAAACACGTTGGTTAAATCCTTCTGAAAATTTAATCAAAGTAGGCATTATAGGACATCAAACATGAAAATACTGCATGCATAAAAATGTTTTTAGACCAGGTCCTATTTCCTCTTTCAAAAAAAAAAAAAAAAAAACTCCCTTCCGTAATTCCAGACCGCCGTCTGGCTATTCCAGACCGCCGTCTCGGTTACCCGACAAGGCGAGAACGCCGTCTCGACCAACCAGACCGCTGTCTCGACTCAGGCGAAAACGAGACCGCCGTCTCGCTCGACGAGACCACCGTCTCGCTTAAGCCCAACGTCGAGACCGCCGTCTCGATGGTCCAGACCGCCGTCTCGACTTGGAGGAGACACGAGACCGTCGTCTCGCCTTCCCAGACGGCGGTCTCGAAATTGAAAAATTTCCTATATATAGGGGGTGCGCTTGGGGGGTTTCCTCACAACTCTCCTTGCCTCCAGAACCTCCCTTTCTCAACTCATGCACTCCCAAGCCCCCTCTAGTCAAGATGTTTGGTAGAAGCGCCTCCAGGAAGAGAAGGAGCACTGCCGGGGCCAGCAGTTCTGCGGCACCGCCACCCCAGGACCCCTCTCAGCTGTCACCACAGCACCAGGCCTGCCTCGACAACATCTGGACCTATCCGTGGCACCCGATGCTGAGACTTGACTTCACCATCTTGGCTGAATTTGGGTGGGAGGACGACGTCCGAGCCCACATAGACAGCATCGGGTGGGGTTTTCTGCTGCAGCCACCACCCACACATGTGTACCCACAAGCGGTACTGGAATTCTTGGCCTCAGTCTCCTACTCCGAGGTCCCCTCCACGATCCCGGGCCTGCACCCACTAAGATGGTGACCTATTTCATGGGTGGAAGATACCAGGCCACCACCCTCGACGAGTTCAACATGGCCATCGGGTTCGTCCGGCCCGAGGACTCACTAACCCAACGATACCGTGAGGCCATATGCTCCCGGCCCACCAACCTCACTGCCGCCGAAATGTGGCATGAGCTCACAGGAGCCACCATGCTGCCCACGCTGATGAGGGGCTCTGTGCTGCCCCCAGCACTCCGCATCTGCCACAAGCTGTTGGCAGGGACCATTCATGGGAGGAAAGAGAGTCAGGGAAAGGTATCCCTCCCTGACCTCTTCGTACTTTATTGCATGAGCCAGAAGCGGCACTGCAACCCCGACTACTTCTTCCTGAGAGCCCTCAAGGACTTCGGGAACAGATCCGCGGGGGTCGTCCTCGTGGATCCCCTCATCACTCCCCTGGCAGAAAGATGGGGGTGCCCTGGCTGGGAAGAACTGGCCTCCAACTTGCGACCAGAGACCATCAACGGGTCAGTCCTGGTCAGTATGGGAATGCTGATACGTCGAGGGACCTAGTTGGCCCTCCATCCCACACTGGATTTCGCACTAGATCTCCAAGGGCTGGTGGCGATGCAGGATATCCCCACGCCCCCCGAATTCCAGCAGCAACAACCACCACCGTACGCGGATGATTTCGCCGGCATGAACCGCAACATGAACGATATGCGCCGACAGTTCGACCAAATGACGGTTCGGCAAGAAGCCTACCATACCCGGCAAGAAGAGATATATCAGCATCAGCAGGTGATGCGGCAGGAATGGACAACATTCCAGCAGGAGTACCGCGACGAAGTCCGAGAGCAAGCGGACTTCCGATATCACCTCTACCAGCAATTCGCCTGTGGATCATCTCCAGAGGATAGCCCTTAGGGATGGTACTTGCCTAAATAAAAAGTGGTTGTAATAAAATTTCCCTATAAATAAATTTTTTTTTTCATGCATTTCTTTGCCACCCTTTGCAAAAGCTAGTGTAACGAAAAAGAAACTTAAAAAGGAAAAAGGCATACGCTCAATAAGAAAAGCCAAAATCCTAAATCGCGAGAAAAAAAGAGATAAAACCGCGAGAAAAAAGGCAGGATTAAGACAAACCATCACCTCAACCAACAAAACTTTGACTACCAAATCAGATTCGAACAAAAAAAACAAGACTCATCCGACTAATCAGCAAGAGTCGGACAAAAGCAAAGAATCCCCAGCAACCAACAAAGCTGGATGAAACAAAAAATCCCCGGCAGAACCCGGATGACCATTCAAAGAGGTCCAAGTGCATTTACCGACACAAAAATCACTCCCCAAGGAGCCGGCGCATGAGCTACCCGAGCAGTAAGCCGCCACTACCACCAGTCCTACGTAGTGGACTGTACCAGCCTGATAGGGGGTTTATACCTATCAACCAGCACACAAGGAGTGCCTAACCGGCGCATGAGCTACCCGAGCAGTAAGCCGCCACTACCACCAGTCCTACGCAGTGGACTGTACCAGCCTGATAGGGGGTTTATACCTATCAACCAGCACACAAGGAGTGCCCAACCGGCGCGTGAGCTACCCGAGCAGTAAGCTGCCACTACCACCAGTCCTACGCAGTGGGCTATACCAGCCTGATAGGGGGTTTATACCTATCAACCTGCGCATGCGTTGCGCCTGATCTGCGCTCGAGTCGGATCAGTAACTCGCACTACCAGCCTGATGGGGGGTTCATACCCATCCAGTCCCACACAACAGACTGCAACTACCAGCCTGATGGGGGGTTCATACCCATCCAGTCCCACACAACGGACTGCAACTACCAGCCTGATGGGGGGGTTTATACCCATCAACCGAAGGATCGACTACCGTCAGAAGGAGTATCCTGAGGTTCTACCACGTGTTAACCAAAGGATCGGCTACGTCAGAAGTAGTATCCTAGAGGTGCACAACATAGCATTTTTCCCAGAAGATCAACCGCCGCAAGACGGAACATCTGAAGGGCAACCGGGCAAGAGGGTCAACTCCTTTACCTTCTTGTCAATCTGTCTGGCACAACAGGCCAACAGCTGACTAGTCAGGTAAAGGGGGGGCAGCTGTAGACCCCAAATCTTGCCCGGCCTCCAAATAAAGAGTAAAAGACTTCCTATTCGAAGATGGACGAAGCCTAACAAGCCACTAGGAGAGACTATTAGGCCCCATACTAGGATAGGAAGGATTTTCGGCACAAAAATAAGGTTTCTCGCCTTTTGGGGATGAGACCGCCGTCTCGAAATCGAGACCGCTGTCTCGCCTCATGCAAATGGCGAGACCGCCGTCTCGCCAAACGAGACGGTGGTGCAAGACGGCGGTCTCGCCACCTGCGAATGGCGAGACGGCGGTCTCGCCACCTGCGCAGGACGAGACGGCGGTCTCACTTTCCCAGACAGTGGTCTCGCCACCTGCGAAGGACGAGACGGCGGTCTCGTTTGGCGAGACGGCGGTCTCGACCCTGTCAGACGAGAACGGCGGTCTCGCCACTGCCAGGCGCAAAAACCTATAAATAGGGGCCTCCCCCCCCCCTCATTTCCACACACCACACAGCTTTTGCTCTCCCTTCTCTCTAAAACTTCTCTCTAGAATCCCTCCGACGCATTTCTGGACCTTCTGAGTGCTTTTGTGAGCGTTTTTTCGACGTCTAGAAGAGTTTCCAGTGTCGTGTAGAGTGAAGGGCTGCCAAAAAGCACCCATTTGTTTTAAAGAAATAAAAAGAAAAGCTTGCTTCGGAGGTTTAGATTCTTCCTCTCTACTTTTATCGCTTTAAATTTAAATTACGCAATAGATTAGGGCCATGTAGTCATAATTTTTAATTGCATAAAATAAAAAGGGCAAAAACGTATTTTTCCGGTTTATTTATTAACAAAATAGTTGGCCTATCATAGGGAACCCGAAAGGGGCGTAGTAAAGGAACTAACACTTCCTTTACACGTAACTAACTCCCTTACCCAACTCTGGTTCTAATGACCAAAGTTGATTTTCGAAAACTAACGCCTTTTAAAACCCCTTTTCCGATGTTTCTGGTAAAAACATCGGTGGCGACTCCACAGAACCCCTCAAAATTAGTCCTTGGGTTAGCCCGGTTATCGGACAACCCAAGGACGACCTTTCGAAAACCTCGCCCTTAGGTTAGCCCGGTTATCGGACAACCTAAAGGCGTTGTAACCACCCATAAAAAACGCGAAAAACAAAAAGGGTCAAAACCATCGCGTCGCTCCGACCGCCTTCTCTTTTTAGACCGCGGCGACACTTCCCTACGACACCCCTTTTGGGTTCCCTATGATGCACTGTTTATATCAAGAAATAACTACAAATTGTGCTTTTACCCTTATTTATTTATTGTGTAAATTATGTTATTGACTACATGGCTCTAAATAACTAATGCACAATGATATTATCTAGAAAGTAATAAAATAGAGAAGGGAGTATATAGGAATCTTTAAAGCAAGGTTTTATAGTGATTTCTTTGAAATAGGGTGCTTTTTGCCAATCCCCACGCTCTATAATGTTGATCGCTCTTCCTCGCAACACTACAAAACGCTTTCTAAGAACACTAAGAAACTCTGGAAATGCTTCAGAGGGGTCCTAGGAGAGTAATTTGAAAGAAGTGAAAAAGGGAAAGTCGAAGAATGTTGTGAAAAAGGTGAGGAAGTCCCCCCCTTTTATAGAAATTTGCGCCTATCAGGTCGAGACCGCCATCTCGCCTGACAAGGTCGGGATCATCGTCTCGCCAAATGGGACGGCGGTCTCACCTTCAGCAAGTGGCGAGACGGTGGTCTCGCCATTGGCGATTGGCGAGATGGTGGTCTCGCCATTAGCAAGTGGTGAGACGGCAGTCTCGCCAAACGAGACGGTGGTCTCTCCCTTAGCCGATGGCGAGATGGCAGTCTCGCCAAACGAGACGGCGGTCTCGGCCCTTTAGGTGGAATTTCTTATTTTTCGCATACAAAATTCCTTTCTATTCTAATATGGGGCCTATTGATCAATCCTAGGGACCTTTTAGGCCTTGCCCATCCTTGAACGGAAGTCTTCTGCTCTTTATTTTGAGGTCGAGCAAGATTTGGGGTCTACAGCAATAAACCACTTTTATCTCAGACAGTCTTCATTTTAGCTAGCCTGGTTTTAGATTATTTGTAAGCTAAGTAACCATGTTGACCTACAAAAGAGATAAAGGGGTCACAAAACGAATAATAAAAAAAACAAAATAATGAAATTTAATAAAAATATTTTCAACAAAGTCAATCATTCATACCCGCATCATCTCATAAGTGGAAAAACCAAGAGAGAAAATAAATACATAAGGAAAGTGTGCATACGCATCATCTTAATAAATATCTCAAAAAATGGGTCTTAGGAGAATTTTTTGGGAAAATTGTTGGGCTAAATTCCCTTTGGATATTTGCCACCTGTTCTTTTCTTTTTCCTCTTCATTTTGATATGTTGTGCGTCCAAATCCGACATCCTAGTCAAAAGTTATCACACTTTGAACATCTGCCACCTTTTTGTACTAGTGCATGCATAAATACATTCATTCTAGGGGGCACTAGATATCCCTAAGACAAAGGCGAAAGAGGCCTAAGTGCGCTTATAATCTTCCATAAGGAAGAGACAAGTGTGTTAAGGTATATGGTGACCTTTACGAGGAAGGAACCATTATACCAAAGTGGGTATGGTGCTCCGTGAAGGATAAGCTTTAAGGATGATACCAAAGTCATTGTCTTAAGACATATCTATCCCACACTAACCATTCATTTCATTTTAAAATAAAAATAAATGTTCCTAAATTCATATGCATTCTAGAAAGTGACTGGTCTTCTTCCTGTCCTCACTCGCGCGCAAAAGGCCAAGAGGATGGAGAAATTGGAAGAGCAAAATCGCAAGCTCACCGATGAGCTTAACCCCATAAAGGAGCAAATGGCCCGGTTAATGGAGCGCATAGAAGAACAGAACTGCAAGATCATCGCTGAGCTTAATTTCATGAAGGAACAGATGATGCAATTAATGGAACTAATGCGCCATCAACATATCCACCATAAGGGCATCCACATCGACCACATAAGCGAAAGGGGGGAGCAAGGGCTGAAGAGCAGAAGGATCACTCAACCTCCCGCTCCCAATGCATCATTCAAGAAGTTCCTTAGCAAGAAGGAGGAGAGAAGCGTGAATGTCATCAACCTTACTACTCCTTCTACCTATGCGCAACAAGCTAGGCAGCCACGAAAGCAAAGAAAGGAGTTCACCCCCATTCCAATCTCCTATGGGTGTCTGTTGCCGAAGCTGTTAGAGACCGAGCTCCTAGCATGTATCCCTCCAAGGAAGATTGATCCACCCTATCCTGAGTGGTATAAGCCTAACGAAAAATGCGCTTACCACTCAGGCGCTCCTGGGCATTCTGTGGAAGATTGTTGGGCCTTGAAATATAAGGTCCAAGAGTTGTTGGACGCCAGGTGGCTCACTTTTTACTCCGCCACTCCTAACATGGATATCAAGCCTCTATCGCCACTAGAGCAATGAGGAGGATAGAGAAGGCTAGCTAACTAGGGATCTTCATGTTTTTTAAGTTTCCTGCATATCTCTCGCGGTCCCCACCCGTGGCCGCGAGATCCTTGACTAAAAGGGCTTTGTAAACATTTCTTTTTTATCAATAAAGTGAGGCATTCTCATAAGCATTCATATTCTTTTTCATTCTTTTCTCCCTTAAAACAATTGACAATAAAATCTAAGCCTAAACAGAACCGTAAATAAAAACAATCATGTCTGTGATGGATGACTCTTTGGGGATCCAAAAGCCGAAGGCGAATGGACCAAGTCAGACAGTGAGAAGGGGACTGTCTCCCCAAGACATACAAAGGCTGTTAAAAAAGAGAAGCTCAATCTATATGGCTCATTAAGAAAGAAACAGAGGTCATCGATTTGGGGGTAAGGAAACGATAAGAAGGAAAATACCCAAATCGACAATAATGTCAGGGAAGGATTGATACAATTGTCAAGAGAGTATGTGGACACATGCGTATGACACGCCAAGATCTCAAAATCCAAAACCATAAACCCTCTCTCTACCGACCTAAACTAAACAATGTAGTAAGAGGCAGCCAATAAGAACATTAAGACGATCATCTGGAACATGGTCTAAATCTACAAGGATTGTTATCCTCTGCCCTTCATAAGATATCTAGCGTCTGTATGAACCTCCACGAGAGTTACTCTATTCTCCCTTACATATGTCATGGAGGTCGTACTCACAAAAGAGATCGAGATACCTTCCTTGACTAGTTACCATGGAAGCAAAACTAACAAAAGCTTGGTGGGTCCAAAGCCGATGCAATCACTCAAACCTAATCGAAGAAGAACGGTTAGACGACATATATCGAGGACAAGCCCACCAAAAGAAGATCAAAGGGTTTATGACAAAACAAGGTCAATCCCCATATTTACCATGAGGGGGAATTTAATGGTAAACAAATTGCTTCCGGTCTAAAAACACAAAATAGGAAAATGGGCGACAAATTGCGATTAAACGAGTTTTCTTGGGAAGAAATCTTACCCTCACTGACATGGATAAAAAAGTAACTTTGACACCCGGTCAATTCCGATACGGTGAAGAAGTATTATGCTTGAAGGGCATTGCTCATGACTCGCCAGGATGAAAACCCGCAAAGGGAATCCTGTGCAAAAGTTAGGGTCCACTCACCTCGCTAGGATACGTCCTAGGCAGAATTTAGAGGCTTTTCTTAAAAAAAAAAAAAAGAGAAGAAATAAAAATCCCCTAAGAGCAATGGTTGCCTTAGTCAAAAACCAAATGACGGCTAAGGTCACACCCTTCTAGAACCAAGCAGCCTTGTATAGTCTTCACTCCGGGCTCGAACATCTCAACTAAGGCAATTAGGAGAACCAGGGGGGCAGATATCATTAGAAATGATTGTTGTAGCCCATACAGTTTAGCCAACCTTGGCATGCCATTCTTCTAAATTTCATTTGTAATCCTTCTACAAAAATAATAAACCTTTTGTTTATACATGTTAATAAAATTTTCTTTCATTTCCTTTCTCTTGACCAAATTGTGGAAATGCCTCTTTATTGATGAATCATAAATATGCATAGAGTCATTTTGTCAAAGGTCAAATCATGCATCATAAACAGAGAAGCATTGAAAAAAAATGAAAAAAAAAATATTTGCTAGGAGATTCTTAGGAAAAAGATAGGGCAGCTTGCTAGATCGAAAACCCGCAAAGAGCGGTCTAGGCAAAAGTTAAGGCACTCGTAAAAAAGGAAAAATTCCGTTAAGATATCCTAGGCAAAAAATTAAGGCAGCCCGCTTGATCAAAAACCCCAAAAGGACGGTCTAGGCAAAAGATAGGGCTAATACAAAAAAATGAATAAAAAAGGAGCCCACCAGCATAATCATGAAAGTACAGTAGGAGAATGTCGGTCACTTTTCTAGATGCATTTCATAAAAGAATAGACTGCATTTAGGGCATTCACACACAAATAGTTGCACAATACGACTCTGTCAAAATAAAAAATAAAAATCTCTCCAAGTAAATAACAAAAAAAAAATTCATGCATATAAAGGAGACTAGCTCCATGTTTGTGATTAAAAAACAGGAAGCGCCAAAAACAAGTCTCCGAATAAAGCTCCCCTCAAGAAAATAGAGCAAGTCCTCAATAATCAATCGTCTCAAGCAGTACAAGAGCTTCCAAAGCCAAAGCTTCAACCATCTCCCTTCTACCCAATATAGAGAAGGAACATTAGAAAAGAAAAAGCCAACGGAAAGACTCAGTTATCCCCAATCAGATCCCTGCTTCCTCTAGAGGCAGAAAACAAAAAATATTACCCCAAGGCTCAACATTGCCACCACATGAGTCATCAAGCGTACTCAACCAAATATCCGCCACATTTCCTAATGGAAGAATAAAGGCGTCACATCCAAATCATCAAACAATCAAGGAATCCAAAACCTTCACAGGGTTCTAACCAAAAAAGAAAAAGAAGAAAACCCTTCATCTCCAACAGATGTCCGAAAGAAAGGGCCGCAAAAGAGTAGGCTGAATAAAAAATCCCCAAGTGGATCTCCCCAGAAAAGTCTACAAAAAGAAGGAATCGGAATTTCCCATCCCTCAATAGAATAAGAGTTTCACAAGGTTAGCTCGCATCAATATCAATCAAGGAGCCAAACTCCATCCCCAGAAAAGAAAAATTGAATCCCCAGGAAGTCGACTAATATCCTGGTGGATCACCAAAAAAGCTTCATCCCTAGCGGACCCCCCCAAAAGAAGGAAAAAACATGCGTGTATAAAAGAAACTAAAAAGTAAAAAGGAATACGCATTATCTTGAAAAAGTCAAATTTCAAATCGCGAAAAAATAGATAAATCGCGGAAAAAGGTGAAATCAAATAAAAATCCTAAACTTTTAGGTAATCAATAAAATCCCTAAGTGGGTCACCTCAGAAAAAGGGAAAATCAACGAAAAATAAGAAATCGGAAATTCCAACAACCACTCCCTGTAGAGTCGGTGCATGACCAAAAGCAGTAAGATGCCAACACATTTTTAGGTCCAAAACAAAGGACTCAGAACCAAATAAGGGTTTATACTCATCAGCCTTAGGATCAACTACTAGAAGTATCTTATAGTCTCAAGATTATCAAACAGCTAGAGCCTTACAAAAAGGGGTTCGAAACCAGATCAAGTCTTACAAAAGGGGATTGATCAAGAGGGTCTTACAAAAGGGGATTCCTCAAACCGGCAGAGTCTTACAAAAGGGGGCTCGCTGGCTTACAACCTGGTGGGGGTTCAAACTCACAAGAGCCTTACAAAAGGGGGTTCGAAACCAGATCAAGTCTTACAAAAGGGGACTAATCAAGAGGGTCTTACAAAAGGGGATTCCTCAAACCGACAGAGTCTTACAAAATGGGGCTCGTCGGCTTACAACCTGGTGGGGGTTCAAACTCACAAGAGCCTTACAAAAGGGGGTTCGAAACCAGATCAAGTCTTACAAAAGGGGACTGATCAAGAGGGTCTTACAAAAGAGGACTCCAACCAAGTCTTTCAGAAGAGGACTTCAAACCCGATGAGGGTTCATACCCATTAACCACACATCTATCATCTGGAGGGTCAGCTACCACGATAAAGGAGAATCTTGAAGACAGCACCATACTGCATTCATCGTCCAAAGGGGTCAGCTACTGCATCAAAGGAGCATCCCGGAGAATCACACTTAATGTCCAGAAGGTCGGTTACCACGACAAGGGAAGCAACCGAAGGACAACCGGGCAAGAGGGTTAACTCCTTCACCCTCCAGCCGATCTTTTTGGCAAGTTGAGCCAACAGTCGGCTAGTCAGGTGAAGTGGGGGGCAACTGTAGACCCCAAATCTTGCTCAACCTCAAAATAAAGAGCAGAAGACTTTCGTTTGAAGATGGGTAGGGCCGAAAAAGTCCCTAGGATTGATCAATAGGTCTCATACTAGAATAGGAAAGATTTTTGTACACGAAAAATAAGAATTTTCACCCAAAGGGTCGAGACCATTGTCTCGTTTGGCAAGACCATCGTCTCGCTGTTGGCTAAGGGCGAGACCGTCGTCTCGCTAAAGACGAGACCGTCATCTAGTTTGGCGAGACAGCCGTCTCGCCAATCGCCAAAGGCGAGACCGCCTTCCCATTTAGCGAGACCGCCGTCTTGCCACTTGCCAAAGGCGAGACCGTCGTCTCATTTGTTGAGATGACTATCTCGCCATTTGCCAAAGGTGAGACGACAGTCTCGAAAGTCGAGATGACGGTCCTGACCTTGTTAGACGAGACGACGGTCCCAACCTGACAAGTGTGAATTCCTATAAAAGGGGGGGACCTTCACCTCGTTTTCACAACCTTCTACAACTTCTCCAACTACATACTTCTCAAAATACTCTCCTAGGACCCCTCTGAAGATTTCCAGAGTTCTTAGGAAGCGTTCTAAAGTGCTTCGAGAGAAGAGTGAGTTGCATTGTAGAGTGTGGAATTTGTCAAAAAGTGTCATTTTCAAGAATATTTTATAAAAAACTTGCTTCAAAGATTCCCTCATATCCCTTATTCTATTTTATCCTTTTTAATAGTTACTATCTATGTGCATTAGTTATTCAGGGTCATGTAATCAATAAGTTAAATTTTGCAATGAATAAATAAGGGTAAAAAACATAGTTTTAATGTTCTTATTTCTTTATAAAAACAATCCATCATAGGGAACCGAAAAGGGTATCGTGGGGAAGTTAATATCTTTCCCACACGTAACTAACTCCTTTACATCACTCTAGTTGTAATGATCAAAGTTGGTTTTTCTTAAAAATCATTGTCTTTTTTTCCTTTTTCAATATTTTTGATAACAATATCAGACAACTTAAAAGCATTGAACCATTTCTTTAAAAGAATGCAAGTCATTAAAACCATCGCATCGCTCCGACGGCGGTGACAATAAGAAAAATCAAGAAAAAAAAAGAGAAACTCAAATCATGGATCCCGGCCTTGGGTTGAACCTCCACAGGGAAGCTGGCTCACGGCTTCTCGTTCGAGCAGGGGACTCGGTGCTGCTCTGAGGGCGCCACTCACAGTAGCTGCGGCGCAAGTGGAACGCGTCAGGGCCAAGATCCACGGTGGTCACAATTCTGGTTGAAAGCATGAGCCGCGATGGCTCATGGGGTTCGCGATTGGCCAGGGATTTGGTGAGCGATTTGGTGAAGGAGAAAAGGGATTTTGTGGGTTGAGTGCGGCACGGAGAGGGTGAGACCATAGAGAAGGCGGCTAGGGTGAGGTCGCAACTATGTGGGTGAAGGGAGGCGTGGAGGTAATGTGTTAGGGAGAAGTGGAGAAGCGGTGGCGATTCAAGGAGGCTAGCTGTCGCGGCTAGATCAATGGTATGGGTGAGGCGAATGGTAGTGGAGGGGATGGAGAAAGGATTTTAAGGGTGAAGGTGGTCACGGAAGCGGTTAGGGCTGGTGCTGGGTGTGGGCTGCAATGGGGGTGGCGCTATTGAGGTTAGAAGTGATTGGCAAGGTGCGGGTGGCATGCTAAGGATTAAAGGGAAAAGGCGAAGTGAAGGTGTACGGAGAGCGGGGCTACTGAGGTGATTTTTGTGAGGGAGGATGAAGGTAATGGTCGTTGGTCGTATGGGAGGCCTTTGGTGGCTTCCACGGTTAGTGAAGAATAAGGAGAAGAAGCGGGTGTCACTACTGGGATGAGAGTGAGGTTGGCCATAGGTGAGTGAGAGGGCAGAGGGAATTGAGGTTAAAGGTGGGGGGAGAAGGGTGGGCTCGCGTGAGATGAAATAGAGGAGGCTAGAGGGGGAGTGAGGGTTGGAGAGTGGGGGCCTCACAGGGGTGGATGAGGGAAGGTACGTCGTGGGTGGGAGGGAGAGAAACCGAACAACTCCCATTTATAAAATAAAAATTAGGGTAGATTATTTGATGGGCTAGGTCCAAAACAAAATTTTGCCCTTTTAAATTTTTCCTAAAACTACTACTTAATTTTCCTTTTTGTTTTTGTAAAGAAAATTATTTTTCATTTTTCTTTTCTTAAATATTGTAGAATGTTACTAAAGCAACTTATTATTATATCATCTTTTTTTTCTTTTTATTTTAAAGTGTTTAAAAGACCATTTTTTTTTTCCATATTTCCCAAAGCTAATATTTATTATTACTATTTTATTTTTATATACCCAAACGAAATTGAGTGCTGACAACTTTCTTAATTAATTTGGAGTCTCGTATGCAGATTCAATGTATCTGTCTCAATTGTTCACCTTCTAAGGTACACCACTCGAATTTACGAAAAAATATATATTATTACTTCCTTTTTACTCTAGTCAGGATTTGAACTCACAACCCCCAAGACTCAAGTATTACTCCAAACCATAACAATCATCATATGTTTCTTGTCAATCCATACACATAACAAAAAATCCAATGTACCCACACACACAATGCATAAAAGAAAACAACCATCAATCAATAATTTCTAAACGTGGCAATTAAAATTTGCTAAGTCCCTAAGCATACTTGTCGCCACCGTCCTCCCCACGCTGATAGGCACAGGGAAACGATAAATGCGAGCGGTCATGACGCTATAGTTTGTGACTCACGTTTTTTGTAAAAAATGTGGTCATCGCTCTTAGGGTGTTCGATAACCGAACTACCCTTAAAAGCAAAGTTTACGTAAAAGGGTTCTGGAGTCGCCACCAATGTTTTTACCATAAACATTGAAAAAGGAAAATAAAAAAGGCGTTGGTTTTAAGAAAACCAACTTTGGCCATTACAACTAGAGTTGAGTAAGGGAGTTAGTTACGTGTGGGGAAGATCAATATCGTATTTGGTCAAATAAAAATAGAAACAGAAAATAAAAATAGAAACAAAAAATAAAAATTGAAAACCTAGACAGAAATCTTAGTCCCCGGCAACGGCACCAAATTTGATCGATGTCGTACTGGGTCAAATAATTAAAACAGATAAATTTAGTACTAGGAAGTTTTCCTAGGTCATCTCCCAAAGACTACGAATTTCTATCAAAGCTTGTCAATTTTTCGAATTGAAACAAAAATAAAAAGAGGATTTTTCAAATTTAAAATATTAGATGAACCAAAACAAAAACAAATTATAAAAATATGGATTAAAAACATATTAGAATGCAATTGATTTCCTGATTCCATGCAGTGTCACTTATCCTAGGTTACGAAATTAGTTCGAAATTAACCAACTAAGTGAAGATAAATCCCAAATTATATTCCAATTTGAAATTAATCAACTAAGCGAAGATTACTCCCAAATTAGCTTTAACCCTTATTCCAATATGAAATTAACCAACTAAGCAAAGATTAACCACAAATTATCTTTATACAATTAAGTATTGCATACATCACATAATCTCATCTCTAACACAGAATTAAGCAAATTGTGATATTATTTTCGTTTTATTAAGCATAAATATATTATAATTCAACACTAAGATTAAGATATGAAGAGTTAAGAGAACAAACAAAATAGAAGAACAAAACCTCAAAGATCTACTGTATTCTTCTCAGAAAATCAATACAAAGATTTAGCTATTCATGAAAAATTGAAAACGTAGAAGAAGAGACATAATTTAAATCGAAACAAGAATCTAAAATAATGAAAGAAGAGTAAACAAACTTGAATACAAAATATAGAAGATGAAAGGCAGTTGCATGGCTGCTGCGTGATGTCCTCCCCTCTCAACCCTACATCTCGTTTATATAAATAACCCTAACCCTAATCTTAATCTAGGTTTGGGCCCAACTGGTCCACAAAACACATCATAAGTTGGCTTCAGTGCAGATCTGCAAACTTCAAATACGTGCAGTATTTTCAATACTTATCCAAATTAAATGATTCTAGTCTCCTTTGAAATATTTTTTAGTTAGCTTTAAAACGCCACTGTTTATACTATTTTTGGAGGTCTAATAAATTTAGGAGACTTAAATTTCTAAAGCATGTCCATTGGGGCGGCCTGGTGTGCTTGACCCATTTTGGATAATTTATTTAAAATCCAATTTAGCTTCAAATTGAATTATTCTGGATCTTCTGCACAACTGAATGTGTCTAATTTATAATTCTTTCAGAATCATGATTTTTGGACCTTTGTAGAAAAAATGATAAATAAAACAATGAACCAATGTCAGTTCCCGTATACAATAAAATAAGACATTTGGCCCAATTTTCCAAGCCCAAAATTTCTTTAAACTGTAATATGGCATCTAACTCAATCTTCTAAACCCAAAATTTCTTTAAATTGTCCTAAAAATAATAATGAGGAAAAATTAGATAAAATAGATTCAAATTAATTAAAATCTGAATTATTGGCCCAATGAAGCCCGATTAATAAAAATTCACTAATAACATAAAGTTAAGCTCAAAACACTAATTAAAATAAGTTCAAAAAGGGAAGAAAATATGGAAATATAATGACTCATCAAATAACCCCACACTTAGCCTTTTGCACTCCTTGGCAAAATAAAGAAACAAAGCAAGGAAATAAATCCAAAAATATTAAAGAAAATCATGCAAAGGATAGAAACAAAGACAAAAACAACGACAAACAAAAACATAAACAGAATTACATACTCCTTAATAAAACCTGGGAATCGGAAGGGATAGACAACCTCCAACACTCAAAGAGTAAAAAAAACTAGACATATGTGGACATCGTCCAAACAATTCAAAACATGTCAATAAAATCAATCTGCTCAAGAGGTTAATGAAAAACAAAAAAACCTCACAAGATATGGACTGTATCACTCAAGAGTTTAGGCTACTATTTACTCTCAAAGCATCCATGAGAAACAAGCATCACATAGACTTGGCAAGCCTCTAAAATCAACAACCAAAAACGCATGTACATAAAGATCAAAAAGACTTTCAAAGGTTGTAATGGGGCTAAGGATAAGGTATGAAATGTATGGACAAGTAGGTTAAAGACCAAAGAAAATAGAGGAGTAATGGGGAATGAGTCAAAAATACACATGAAAGTAAATCCACCAATTTCAATCCTAACACAATGTCTAAACATATATTCTTTTTGCTTTCTTTATATATATATATATATATATATATATATATATATATATAATCTTTCTTTTCTTTTCTTTTCTCTTTTTTTTTAAGAATAAAAAACAAAAGAAAACGAGATAGCCACAATTGAAGAATCCAAGAACCAGCACAACTAGTTACAACCCTCCACTTTTTGAGCACCCATTCCCAAAACAATTCCAAAGCTCCAAAATTTCCTAAGGTAGGGTAATCATGGTTTTTCAGGCTAAGGGCTTATAATATGAGCTATAAAACAATGAAAAAGGGTCATTGGCTTAAAGGGGCTATCAAAGGGAATGATTTAAGATATGCTCATTTGGCTAGAGGCTTATAAGAACAAAAATGTCTAAATCATCTCCAACATGCATGTGAATCAAGAAGCATCAAAAAGAGTCAAACCAAGGTCACTGTGCAAGCAATCAAGAGACATAACACACAAGAAAGAAAGAATAGAGAGTGGCTCAAAACCTCACACAGGGTAAATCTGTCACTTCCAAATCTGTTAGAAATGTAGGCTGAGATCAAGAGGGGGTGAATTGATCTTTGAAAGATTTTCGCAATTTACAGATTATCTATTTCAAAGATTAAGAAATCTGACCAGTTCTTGAATCACACACAGCAAGCAATCAAAATAAAAGCAGTGACAGAATTAAAAGAGAGAAAAGTTTAGAAAGATACAACCAAGATTTATATTGGTTCACCCAATCCCAGGGCTACGTCCAGCTTCCAGCCAAATTCCAGCTGAGTTCTACTAGATTGAATGTTTTACAGATTACAACTTTAATCTCACACTTAATCTACCACAAGAACCAAAATTCCAGTCCCAGCACCTAAACCTTCACCAAGAACCAAATTCCAGTTCTTGATCAACCCTGCAGCCAAATTCTAGCCACAGAAACTAGTGCCCACAATTCCAGGCACCCACAATAGAGTAAAGAAAGTAAAGAAACAAATAGAAGAAACTTAGAATGCTCAAACCAGATTTATGAAGCTCTGCAGTATGAGTTTCTTCTCCAAAAGAATGCAATTTTGCCTCAAGAAAGAACTTCTATGAACTTCACAAAACTAGCGTGATTCTCTCTTGAAAGTAGCACTAATGATTGCTTGATTGATTGCTAAAAGATGTGTCTTAAAAGGTTCAAGCAATACTGTTTATATAGAAGATTTTCAAAACTGCTGGTTTATTTAATCTGTTAAAATAATCTTTTAATCTGTTAAAAGTCTTGTTTTAATCTGTTAAAACTTCTTTTAATCTGTTAAAAAGTTCTTGATTATTTTCCAGATTTGTTTTAACCGATACTGACACTGTTTATATCAATTAAAACTCTTTGTAAAAAATCTTCCAAACTGTTTTAATCGATTGTTTCGATCTTTCAATCGATTAAAATACTGCAAAACATTCTTATAAACTTTTCTAAGTGATTTTAATCGATAACAATATGTTTTAATCGATTAAAACACTTTTAAAAAGTTCACTTAGTTATTTTAATCGATTGAAACGCATTTTAACCGATTATAATTCTGCCAAAAGATTTCATAAAACTTTCTAAGTTATTTTAACTGATAGCAAGCTTGTTTTAATCGATTAAAAAATTCTGGAAAAACCTCTTAGTTGTTTTAATCGATTATTTCGCATTTGTATCGATTAAAATACTCGATGAACAACTTTCAAAACACTTCAAGTTATTTCAATCGATTATTTCGAGTTTGTATCGATTAAAATTCTGCAGAACACTTTTCAAAATATTCTAAGTATTTTAATCGATTATATCGGTTAAAATACTTGATGAAGGTTTTCAAAAATCCTTCTAATGAAAACAATCGATTATATCGAAAACATATCGATTAAAAACCTGTTACAAAAGTGTTAAGAACATTTTAGTTGATAAAGCTTATATACTATTAGTTAAAATAGTTAATAAAAAACCTTTTAACAAAATACTTTGTTTTTAATCGTTTAAACACTTTTTTTAGAGGCATTTGCAAAATCTTTTAAATGAAGAAACCTCATGCAGCAGAGAGATAAAATGATTATACCTAAGCAGAGATGCAGACTCACTAATCTTTTAAATGATCCCACTACTTTTTTATCTAAGTGACCTTTGACTGCCACAAAGTAGCCTTTGACTTCATCAAATCAACAAGATCTTTGCCAAAGTAATTCAATAAGATCTTCATCACTTTCAAAATCAACCTCTCAAACCTCAAAATCCACTTGACATGAAAAGAAGAACAAGGATAATAATCCATAGAATATCAAGCAACTCATATGTAAGAGTGAAGAAAGTTCCCAAAACCTAAACAAAATCCAGAAATCCTAGAGAAGCATGCAAACTGTACACAAAACACGAACATGAAATAACAAAGAAAACTAAAAATTCTAAACAAAAACAAAGAACAGTCTCCCCCATACTTAAATCATACATTGTCCTCAATGTAAACACAATCATATCCACTAAACAAATAGGACAAGCAAGATAAAAGAGTTCAAGGGGAAAGAAGAACTCCCTGATCATGGTGGGAATTTCTTATAATCAATGCAGACCCTCCAATTGTTTTGCACTCTTGATGGAATAAGCTCATCTTTCTCATTCTTCGCCACAGTGATGCATGTTTTCTTTGGGACAACCTGAACTAGACTCACCCATTGACTATCAGAGATGGGGTATATAATCCCAGCCTGTAAAAGCTTGGTCACCTCCTTTTGGACGACGTCTAAAATCACTGGGTTGAGCCTCCTTTGTGGCTATCTCACTGGTTTGGCTCCATCCTCCAACAAAATCCTATGCATGCATTTGGACGGGCATATACCAGGAATGTCTGCCAAGATCCATCTAATGACCTTTTTCCGCAATTTAAGCACTTGCAATAACTTCTCCTCTTCATCATCAGTGAGGGAGGTGGAAATGATCATCGATAGTCTCTCATCATCCTCTAAGTAAGCATACTTGAGGGTCTCCGGTAGGGGTATTAGCTCTGGTATGGGTGTTAGATGAACAATAGAAGGAACCAGAGAAGGGGAAGGAATGGGCTCCACAGCTTCTACCTCAACCTGTAAGTCAAATTCATGTGTACTTCCTGCAATAGGGTTAGTGCATTCTGACTCTATAAAATTAAAATGAAATGGTACAACACTAAAAGCATCAGATTCATGTACATGATCAGAATGTGTATCAACATTTGTATCAGTCATATCAGCAATTGTATCAACATTCAGAAATTGATCAATGCAAGAACTACATACTTCAGAATCAGTACATGCAAGACAGGTGAAGGAATTATGTAGAGATGGGAAGTCAACATCATGAAAGAATTCAAATACATGTTCATCAATTAATTCATCAATCAAATCAACATGAAAGACAGAATGATCCTCTGATGGGTGTTTCATGGCATTTAGAATATTAAAGCGCACCATAATGTCATCAAATTCCATGGATAAAGTCGCTGCATGCACATCAATTTTGGTTCGTGCGGTCTTTAAAAATGGTTTGCCTAAAATGATGGGTGCATAACCACATGAAAATCTCTCATCCATATCAAGAATATAAAAATCAACAGGGAAAATCAACTCACCAACCCTAACTAAGATATCCTTAATGAAACCTGTAGGGTGAGTAACATGGTTGCAGGGGTCCAAGAGAAAGAGATTTAAATATAGACAGAGGTATGACCTTAATTGAAGCACCCAGATCAAGCATAGCATTTTCAAATTTATAATTACCTATGATACAAGGCACACAGAAAGTACCTGGGTCCTTGCACTTATCAGGAATTTGAGAAACAAATTTACCTATTAGTGCTGATACATTTCTGCCCATGCTAATCAACTCATTTCCCTTTAGCTTCCTCTTATGTGTACACAACTCCTTTATAAATTTGGCATATCTAGGAATTTGGTTGATGGCATCCATAAGAGGAATGTTCACCTCCACCTTCCTGAATGTTTCTGGAATCTCTTTGTCCACTTCTTCCATCCTTTTACTTGGAGGAATTTTTGGTGGGAATGGAAAAGGAATAAGAGGTTGATACAACTGTTGACTACTCTGTGCAGTAGAACTGGAGGATCCTGTAATATCATCTATAGGCTCCCCTTGCTCAAGACGCTTTGTATTTGATGCAGTAAGGTTGTCTGTCTAAGGTGTAAGCACAATTTCTGGTACAGGTGTAGCTACTGGGATATCAACCTGCTTACCAGATCTCAAAGTGATGACACTGGCATTTTTTAGATTTTGCACTATTTGGGATGGCAATCTATCAGAATTCTGGGACTGTGCTTGATTAATCTGAGTAACCATCTGCCCCATCTGATTTATCAAACTCTGGATGGAAGCTTTTGTCTCCTGTTAGAACTGCATATTTTGCAGAGTCATCTACCTGACCAGCTCTTCAAATGAAGGTTCAAAAGTGGAAGGTTGAGGGGGAGCTGGTGTTGTTGCTGGAGCTTCATTTTGTCTCTGATACTGTTGTTGAAAAGGTGGAGGCACATATCTGCTTGGTCCAATATTGTTTTGAAAAGTAGGAGGATGCTATTGTTGTTGCTGATGATGTTGCTATTGTTGTGGCTGTTGATTGGACCATCTCAGGTTTGGATGATTTCTCCAACTTGGGTTGTATCTATTCGAAGCCAAGCCAAAATTCTATTGTTGTTGTGGACCTTTGTTATTGTAAATGTTTGCAGCATAGGCTTGGGGAGCATCTGCTTCTGCAGATTGCAATGAGGGACAACCATCTGTATAATGATCTATGGAAGTACAAATACCACAAACCTTTTTAGGTGCATCAACATTCTTTTGGGTTACAGCAAGTTGAGTGATTAAATTCACTAAGGCATCAATTTTGTTGTCTAGTTTCTTTATTTCAACAGAGGAGTGTGTAGCCACATCATTTACTCCTTTAATAATTATTGCATCACCCTTTGCACTGAATTGTTGGGAATTTGAGGCCATTTTCTCTATCAACCGTTTAGCCTCTACAGGAGTCATATCACCAAGTGCACCACCACTTGCAGCATTAATAATATTTCTTTCCATGTTGTTCAGTCCCTTGTAAAAATATTGAAGCAGTAGTTGTTCGGAGATTTGGTGATGGGGACAACTTGCACATAACTTCTTGAATCTCTCCCAGTACTCATAGAGGTTTTCTCCAACCTGTTGCCTGATTCCTTAGATATCCTTCCTGATTGTAGTGGTTCTGGAGGAAGGGAAGAATTTCTCTAGGAACATCCTTTTCAGATCATCCCAGCTAGTAATGGACCTGGGAGATAAGTAGTACAACCAATCCTTTGCAACTCCCTCCAAGGAATGAGGAAAAGCCTTCAGAAACACATGATCTTCTAGGACATTTGCAGGTTTCATGGTCGAATAGACACTGTGAAATTCTTTTAAGTGTTTGTGAGGATCTTCACCTACAAAACCATCAAACTTGGGCAACAAGTGTATGAGTCTAGTTTTAAGAATATAAGGCACATCTTCATCAGGATATTGGATACATAAGCTATCATATGTGAATTCAGGAGCAGCAAGCTCCCTAAGTGTTCTCTCACGAGGTCCAATAGGTTGATCACCCATGTTATCAGTTTGGAAATTATCAGAAGAATTGGAATGGCAACAGTAGCTGTGAACAAGTACACCAGGTAGGTTCTCAGAAAAGAGAGGTGGGTCACTAATGGACACACTTAAGTACCAAATCTTTCCTAGCCAGAACCCTCCTACACATGTACTCTCACACTACCAAAATATATCTAGAGGTTCCTATGAGAATGATTTTCAAAAATTTTCTTTCAATGATGACTTATATAAAAAAAATTCCTGCAAGAATGGTTAAGAAGCACACAAGAACAAATTATAATTTTTTTTAATAAAGCTAGAAAAACAAATTAAAAAAAATTGAATTTTGAAATTTATTTTTATAAAGCAAAAAAATTTAACCTTTTTTTTCAAAAGAATGTTTTTTAAGAACCCAACAGTGAGTTATCAAAATAGCATTGAGAGAAGTAATAATGTTAAATTAAACAACAAATCAAATAAAATATTTAAATAATTGAAAATAAAATAATCAAATAGTTGCAATAAAAAAATTCAAATAACTGAAAATAAAATAATATATTCAAATAAGAATCCAATTATATACTTATAGTAAAAACTCTTTCCAACGCACCGCTTATAGGGGTTTGAATAAGAGAAATTAAATCTAGAAAAACAAATTAGAGAAAAAAAATTTAAATTTTGAATATTTTTTTATTAAATTAAATTAGGGTTGAACACCCCCATTAAAAAATCAAAAGATGAACAGAGAAACACATTTCTCACGAAATAGTGCCCATAAAAGAGAACCCTTAGTTTTTAGGCTAAGAAATTAAGATCCACCACCTAACCCATACAGGATGAAGGCTCAACGAGTTCCTACAGAGGAAATCCCAAATGACACAATCAATAAAATAAGAATAGTTACCTTGATGTCCTTGATATCCTTAATTCATCTTAATGTCTTGAATTAATGTTTGGCTTTTGGCCAACCCAATTGACACAGAATATCAAAATTGAAAATAAAAAATAAAATAAAATATTCAAATAACTGAAAATAAAATAAAATATTCAAATAACTAAAAATAAAATAAAAATAGAAACAGAAAATAAAAATTGAAAACCTAGACAAAAATCTTGGTCCCTGGCAGCGATGCCAAATTTGATCGATGTCATACTCGGTCAAATAACTAAAACAGATAAATGTAGTACTAGGAAGTTTTCCTAGGTCGTCTCCCAAAGACCACGAATTCCTATCAAAGCTTGTCAATTTTTCGAATTAAAACATAAATAAAAGGGGGATTTTTCAAATTTAAAATATTAGATGAACCAGAACAAAAATAAATTATAAAAATGCGGATTAAAAATAGATTAGAATGCAATTGATTTCCTGATTCCAATGCAGTGTCACTTATCCTAGGTTACGAAATTAATTCAAAATTAACCAACTAAGCGAAGATAAATCCCAAATTATATTCCAATTCGAAATTAATCAACTAAGCGAATATTAATCCCAAATTAGCTTTAACCCTTATTCCAATATGAAATTAACCAACTAAGCGAAGATTAACCCCAAATTATCCTTATACAATTAAGCATTGTATACATCATATAATCTCATCTCTAACACATAATTAAGCAAACTGTGATATTAGACCTCCGTTAGTTCCCGTATAGAATAAAATATGACATTTGGCCCAATTTTCCAAGCTCAACATTGCTTTAAACTATAAAATGGCATCTGACCCAATCTTCTAGGCCCAAAATTGCTATAAACTGTCCTGAAAATAATAATGAGCAAAAATTAGATCAAATAGATTCAAATTAATTAAAATCTGAATTATTGGCCCAATGAAGCCTAATTAATAAAAATTCACTAATAACAGAAAGTTAGGCCCAAAACACTAATTAAAATAAGTTCAAAAAAGGAAGAAAATATGAGAATATAATGACTCATCAGTGTTAGCACCCCACAACGCCTCTTTTGGATTCCCTATGATGGAATAATCTTAAAATAAAGACATAAAAATTATGCTTCTACCCTATTTATTTGTTGTGGTACTTAAATAACTATCTACATGACTCTAATATCTAATACACACAAAGGAAAGCAATAAAGGAAAGCGATAAAAGAGAGAATAGAGAAAAGAACCTCTAAAGCAATCTTTTTTATAAATTCTTCAAACTTGGGGATGCTTTTTGGCGATCCCCTCGCTCTACAAAGACGCTCCTCCCTCCAACAGAAAAGAAAACTTCAACTCTTAAGTGTCTAAAAGATCACTCAGACTTCAGAATAAAGCTCAGAGTCACCTAGAGGTCTTAGAATGTCTTCTAGGTTGAGAGAAGAGTGTGTGAAAAGTGGTGAAAATGAGCCCTTATTTATTGGAATTCATGCCAAGCAGGCGGGGATGACTGTTTGGGCATTTGTCAGGTGGGACGACTGTCTGGGAAAATGGGACGACCGTCCCAGGCTCAAAAATAAGTGGGACGGTCGTCTGAGAAAATGGGACGGTCGTCCCAAGCTTAAATGAAGGTGGGACGACCGTTTGGGAAAGTGGGATGG
This sequence comes from Sphenostylis stenocarpa, assembly GCA_963425845.1. NCBI lineage: Eukaryota > Viridiplantae > Streptophyta > Magnoliopsida > Fabales > Fabaceae > Sphenostylis > Sphenostylis stenocarpa. Next base: position 38,820,514 of record OY731403.1, read on the forward strand.
TCGTCCCAACCTAAATAATAAGTGGGACGACCGTTTGGAGATGTGGGACGACTGTCCCATTTTTTTTATTTTTTTATTTTCTCAAAAATCTCTCCTATTCGTAAATGGAACCTAGTGAATGCTACTAGGGACCTAATGAAGCTTTATCCATCTTCAAAATGGAGGATTTCTAGACTTTATTGTGAGGTTGTGCAAGATTAGAAGTCTATAATACTCAACGTTCAGGCACACATATGAGTATTTTCTAAATAATTATAAAATAATAGAAAAATTATAATTATTCTAATGCACATATAAGAATCAAACTCATGAACTCCAAATATCATGACAATTATCTAACCAAATGAGTCACTCTTCTCAATGTATCCGCTTATGTACAAATTGAATGTATTTGTGTACAGATTCAATGTACACATTAAATCTTAATTTTCCTCCAATATTATTAAATTCTTAATTTAATTACTTTCCTTACCTCCAATTTCTACCTTAAAATATATAATTATTTTCCTGGGTCTTACGACTTCAGCCCAAAACTCCTTTGGTAAGCCTGATTGCACACACAAGCTTCGGCTCTTTCGAGTCAACATTCGATTCATACGGCTGAACTACACAATTGTGCTGAGGCGTAACTGGCACGATCCTTTTTATTTTGATTTCGTGCTCATAGCAAAAATTCTTGAATATGGTGTCTACATATTCACCACCATTGTCAGTTCTGAGCTTTTTAATCTTCTCCTGTCTCATTTTCTACCATAAATTTCCATATCTTGAAAGCCTCAAATACTTCAGACTTTTGTCTCAGAAAGTATACCCATACCTTTCTAGAGTAATCGTTGATAAAAGTTACAAAGTATTGCTTCCCACTAATGGATGAGACTGTCATTGGACCCCAAACATCAGAATGGACAAGCTCAAGCTTTTCTTTCTTTGGGGTTTTTTTTCCTGTCTGAAAGATAATTCTCTTTTGCTTTCCAAGTATGCAGTCTTCATACATGTCAATTTCCAAGTATTGCCTCGCACAATTATCATCGCACCCTTTGAGATCTTCCAATCATCACCATGGAAGATTGTCGTGTAGCCTTCACTGGCTAATTGACTCACTAAGATTAAGTTCTTTGTTAGGTTGGGAATATGTTTGACATTTTTCAATTCCCATACAGACCCGTTCAACTTAATCTTTACAACACCTTTACCTACAATTTCACATGATTGCTTATTACCAAGGTAAACTTTACCAAGGTTTCCGGGAACATAATTCTTGAACTGTTGCTTCTGTGAGGTAGCATGGAAAGATGCTCCAGAGTCTAACACCCAAGACTCTTCCTTGCTTTCTAGAGAACATATCAACACATCATCTTTCCCTGAGGTAGAGGCAATGTTTGTTTCGTCCTTTGCTTCTTGATTCTTCTGTGCACTCTTGCACTGATTTTTGTAGTGCCCAATTTTTCCACAATTCCAAAACTCGATCTTCTTCGAGTTTTGGGAACTACAATGATTTCTGGACTTCAATTGTCTGCCCTTTGATTTTTCGCGTCCGCTTTCTTTAGTCAAACTTCTTCCTCTTAACTTTGTATGCAATACTAAAGAGGTTGATGATTCACCCGAATTCCTTCGTCGGATCTCTTCACTGAGAACCAAATTATGAACATCATCAAATTTTAACTTATTGCTTTCCGATGAGCTACTCACAGTTGTGACAGTAACATTCCAACTTTCTGGTAGAGAAGACAAAAGTATTAAAGCTCGTACTTCATCATCGAACTCGATCCCAACTGAACTCAACTAAGTTGTAACAGTGTTGATTTCATTGATATGTTGCGCCGTTGAAGCGCCTTCAATCATCCGTAGGTTGAACAACCACCTCATCAAATGTACTTTGTTTGAGGTTGATGGTTTCTCGTACATGTTGGAAAGAGTATCCATGAGATCTGTTGTCATTTTTTCTTTTGCAATGTTAAAAACAACATTATGGGATAACGTCAGCCAAATGGCTCCAAGAGCCTTTATGTCGAGAAGAATCCATTCCTCCTCTTTCATATCATCCAACATCTTTCTTGTGAGTGGTTGATACATATCCTTCTAATACAGATAATCCTCGATCTGCATCTTCCAAAAGCCAAAGTCCACACCATCGAACTTATCAATTTTCACTTTTCCTTCACCTGCAGCCATCACTCCAATTTGGATCTGAATTTTCTGGATCATTTCTGACAATTTCCTTTTACTATTCACAAAATAGTAATTTCACAATTCATGAATAGTACCGTTAGTATTCATATGAATAATAGCACCACGAAAAATTTCAAAACTAACAACCAGCTCTAATACCAGTTGTTAAAGAAAAACGACGAACTTTTCCATGAAGTTAAATATATGAAAGTGAAATAAAATCGAAATAATTGGACACACCAATTGATAATGGAGTTCAACAAAAAATGTCTATGTTTCCGAACTACTGCAGATATTTTACTAGGAGAAAGGAAAACACACTGGTGTTTATAGAAAAAACTCTTAAATCACTCACACCCCACAACCCAATTATACCCAGAAGCTAAAATTATTCTCTCTGCTTCTTGCGGGCTCTCTCTTGTTGGATTGCATATATGTTTTTCTTTATTTTGAGAATGCTAAGGCTGGATTGAAGTCAAAATCTGGGGGTCTGGATTGAAGGTGCGATGGCTAGGGACTCGGGAACTGTGGTGATTTGCGGAACTGTGGTGGGTATAAGGGTGACGATTTGGGTTAGCGGCTAGCCACGGTGACGTGCAACCAAGGAGACTGTTGGGCAAGGGTGTTTTTATATGAACGAAACCCAATTAATATTGTAAAACTTAAGTACGATGTATTAGTAATTTAGCATCAGCGTAGGGATAAAGTGCAAAAATAAATAGATAATTAAAATAAATAAAAACTCAAGAGAAGAGGAGTCGAGAATCCTTAAGATCCTTTTTCACTTGTACAACAACGTTTCTTTTTTCTTTTCTTTTTTTTTCTCTATTTTGTTTCTATAATCCCTTTCGTAGCAGGGATGAATAAGAAGAAAAAAAATAATATCTTAGACGAAAAACAAAAGAAATAGGATAGTGGACCTAAAAAGATTCAAGAAAAAAAGGAGAATATCTAGAGAACATGGGGTATGACTATTGGGGAAGAGAAGAGTGGATTATTGAGAAAGATATTTTTAAAATATTTTTATTAATTTTTATTATATTATATTTATATAACTTTTATATTTTATTATATATATATATATATATATTATTTTAATTATCTAGACGAAATTGAGTATTGACAAAGTGATATAAATTAATTTAAAGGTTAATAATTTTTGAAAAATTTACTTTATTAAAATAATATTTTATATATAAGATCATCTCGATATTATTATTTTTAATGAAGGATTTTTGATAAAGAATTAAAAAAATATTTTTCATTTAATTAAATAGAGGTGTTACAAGAGATAAATTGTTTTATTTATAAATCTAACCTTTTTTAAGAAGCATAAAGTAGATAAATTAATTTTTTAAGTCATTTAAAATAGTCTATTTTTGACTTCTCAAAAGTGATGTAGGACTTCATGTTTCTTGGACACTTTCACGGTGACTTAGTGAAATTTCTTTTGATTTTCTCCATAAGTTGGTCCAAAACAAGACTCAATATGTTACATGTGTTTCTACAAAAGTCTACAAGAATACAAGAAAAATATATACTTGTACAATGATGAGAAGAAAGAATAAATTTTCTAATAATTTATACTCCAAAGTAAAAAAAAATTATTCTTTGAGGCTCTTCTTCTTCAATCTTCCTAGCAATAAACCTTGTCAAGGGAACAATGTGTTATAAGGTCCTCCATGTGATAATCCCTCTTAAAAAAGATTTGTCTTTATTTCTAGATCAACCATTAGGACTTCCTTCAAAAGCAGATAAATCATAAATATTAAAAATATGGTTGAGTTTATACTCAATTGAGAGATAATTTATATGCATTGTCATTTATCTTTTGAAGGATTTAAAATGAATTATTTCTTCTTAGGGTTTAGGGTTTTCCCTTCCTCTTATCACTAGTACAAAATCTACTTTTTACATCGGACTTTCTACATTAGTTCTTAAAGAACCAATGTAAAAAGTGACGCAATGACAATTTTGAAATTTTTTTAAGACTTTCCACATCGGTTTAGTTGGGAGCCGATGTAGAAAGTACTTTCTACATTGGTTCTCGAGATGAATCGATGTATAAAGTGTTTTTATTTTAAAAAAATGATTAATAAAAATTTTAGACCGACTTTCTACATCTGTGTCCCTTACAGGCTCTCCTCCCCCTGGAACTTCCATTTTCACTCATTCTTCCCTTGCTCCTCATTTCCAGCCATTACCAAAACCCAACCTCCAAATCCATTCTCCTGCCCCTTCACTGCACCACATCAATCGCCCACCGCAAGCCAGTTATGCCTAGCTCAACCATCGGAACCCAGCTTCGCCACTTCCAGCTATCCCCTCACCAAAACCTTCTTCGCCTACTCCCTTGCCCCCATCGCAGTCGTGAGAACCACCGCCCCTCCAATCTCCTTTCCCAATCGAATCCCTAACCTCCATTTCCCCTTCACCCATCCTTGCGTCCCTCACTCTGCGAATCAAACTACAACGAATCGACCTCCATCGTCCAAGTTGGAATAGTTGCATCCTTAATCATAATTAGATTAATTTATAATAATTTGTTAAATTAAATTATTTTAAAAATAAATATTTAAGTATTTTTAATATTGAAAAAGTTATTTTAATATAAGATTTTTAATTAAATAATAGAAGAAAAAAAGATAAAAAGAATAAATTAAAATAAAATAAAAATAAATAAAGAAAAAAAATATTTTATATCATTATATAAATAAATTATAAAGATTATATTCTATCATTAAATTTTGAAAACTCACTCGACACACACTTTCACCTTTGAGCGCACCCTCACATCCAACATATAAATATATAAATATATCAAAATATATAAATATACTTGTAATTATATATTTTATATTTACATGGATATACATTCATTTGTATATAAATATACTTTATTTATAAATTATTATTAGCAAATCCTAAGTAAATCCTATTATCTTAGTGGTTGGAGTATGTGAGTTCGATTTCTACCGACGACAATTATTTAGATAAGTGATATGATACTTCTTTTTATAAATAGAAGTGTTATTGAAATGGAAAAAATATCATGAATAAAGAATATAGATAGTAAAAATAGTGAATTTTTTTTTATGCATTTGAATAAAGAAAAAAAAAAGTAAAAATAATAAAAAATAGAATGATATAACACGTGTAAAAATAGGGATAAAAATGTGAAATTTATTAAAAAAATAAAAAATAGAATTAAAAGAAAAATAATAATATAAAAAATATGGATACAAATAACATTGTATTTTTACTAACATATATAATTTTTTTCAATCGTTTTGGTATTATTGAAAAGAAAAAATATTATATATAATGAATAGAATATATAAGATAGTGAAGAGAATAAAATAATTTTAAAAATTATTTATGTTTAAAAAAAATGTGGGAATAATAATAAAAAAAAAATCCGTATCTCACTGATGAAAGAAAAAATGAAAAAAATATATGATATATATTAAAATAATTAAAAGAAAAATAATTATTTTAAAAAATTAATAATATGAAAAATAAAGAATCTGATCGACTCCGTAAAAAAATAAATAAAAATATATAGACAGTCAACGTTATCCAATAACATCCATTATTAACAAAGAAATGTAAGGATGATTGTTTATTTTCAATTTATTTTTATTTTATTTTATTTTTTCAGTTTTGAAGGATGATTTCCCTTCATTTGGTTTCAGCAGCGATTGGCTCAAATCAGTACCCAGTTCCCAAAATCTTTTCCTTCTACAGAGCCAAAACCAAACCCAAATCTCACAGTCTCATCTGCTCCTTTCGCCACCGTTCTAATAAGCTCAGAGTTTCAGCCCTCAAAAACGAAATCCCCGAGTCGCCTCAGACTCGCAACGTTGCCGATGACGAAGGATCAGAGAAACTCCTGTTGCGTCAAAACGATGCAAATTTGGATTTGGGATGGTTGCCTGTTTTTCCCCACGTTCTTGTTGCTTCAATGTCCAATTTTATATTTGGGTATCACATTGGGTCAGTTTCTCTTTCTATTTCTCTCTCGTTTAGTTTTTCGTTTAAGTACCGCCGTACTGCAACTTCACCTCACATTCTGAGCTAGGATGATTGATAAATACTTGCGTACACAACCTTAGTCTTTTCAAACTTTGAGATAAGACTTGTCAAGATACAAGCTAACTGTGCAGCCCATTGTCTTGTTAGAGCGGCTTAATTTAATACTAAGTCTCAAAGTTTTTTATTACATACGATATTGTATCTAACAAATTATTCATACCGAAATGGAATGAGCGTCTTATGTCAAAAGAAAAATAAATTAAATAATATGTGTTTAACTTGTTTAATATTTAAAAATGAAATCAGTTTAAGGTCTCGGGTTTGAACCTTGTGATGGAAAGAAAAGGTAGTTGAGAGCGGAGACCACACTAAAGATGGTTAACAAGGTTCTGATGAAAATTATTCATGTTCAAAGCACGAGGATACACCGAACCAATGATATGGTTAAAACAAATATGAAAAAAACAGATTAACAAATCTCCATTCAATAACTTCATTTATTAATAAAATAATAATTTTTAATTAATATTATTTTAAATCAATTTCTTTAATCATTCCTTTTGTCTGATGTTAAAATATCAGGACTCAAATAAATAATGTAGCAGTTTACGTAAACAGGTCTTATATTATTCTTTCTATCACATTCCTCAGAGTGATTGATGGTAATGAATCATTATGGTGTGTTTGGATAGGATAAAAGAAAATAAAAAATGAATTATAAAGCATTTTATTTCCATTGCTTGGGAGAAATCAGAAGAAAAAAAGAAGATAAAAAATATTTTGAAACTATAATTCAAATTTTCCTTTCCTTTCACTTTTGACTTGTTCAAATTTCAATTTTATTTTATGGTTTCCCATCCCATCCAAACAGACCATTAAAGAGTTTCATAGATGTACTGGTGAAATTCTTGGGCTGCAGGGGATTAAGCCTACCTTATTTTTTTTTTTATCTAAATTTAATAATCATTAAATATATATACTTGTATATTTTTATTTCACATCTAATTTTTTTATCATAAATATTTAATTTTTCTCCCCCGTTTAATTTTTTTCTCATAAATATATCTAATTGTATATGTTACGTGGCCCCCAAAATCATTGAACAAAGTTTGAAATTATAGTTGTAATTGTGGGGGCATCCGATAATGGAATAATGACTGTAGATTAAGTTGTGATGAACACAATTTTACGTTGAAAGTGGATTAGAACTAAATAGTTCAACAGTTATAGTTGAAATTCAGTAAAGTTGGTTGAGTTTTATTGTGAGACTAAAAGCCAGGATGGTATTCCATCTCTGAAAGCAAGAATAGATGGTTAATGTTGACACATATTATGCTGTAGCCAAGTATCTGCTATTCTTTTACGTGATAAGCTGAGGATAGCATGATGAATTTTTATAACTATATGGTGTTTGAGTTTCTAGCTTCTTGTGAAGTTTGAATCATTTCAAACTTGATTGCGTATTTTGCAGAGTAATGAATGGTCCTATTGTTTCCATTGCTCGGGAGCTTGGTTTTGAAGGAAACTCTTTCATTGAGGGACTTGTTGTCAGTATATTTATTTCTGGTGCATTTATTGGGAGCATATGCTCTGGTTCGTTGGTAGATAAACTTGGTTGTCGGCTCACATTTCAGATTGATAGCATACCCTTAATCCTTGGGGCAATAATAAGGTAGTGTACATGGTTAATTCATCCCTTTTTTTTTGTGGATCTGGGACATTGTCTTGCTTTTATATAAAGATTTTGACAATGAAGCCTCTTAATTGGTTAACACTCTATATAGTCAAGTTTCTAGACAACAAAAGCTTCTTATAATATGATTTTCGAAACTAATTAATTATTTGCATGGTTTTAAGATCAATAGTATTTTTTACATAGAATGTCCTATGTTTCTTATAGTAACGACTCTAATTTAATAAGATTTCAACTATTTTCTCAATGTGTGTTTTACTAGTAATCAAAAGTTATACTATGCATGTTTAGTAAGGGCTAGTTTTGTAGGAAAATAATTGCATTTTTCATCTTATTTTTCAAAAGCTAGCTTTTAATTACGAGCTTGGGTCCCCAAAATAAGTTAATTTGAGCATGTTGAGAAGAGAAAAACCGAAAAGGTCAATGATGAGTTTTGTGTATTTAGAGCACAATGAAACTACTCAATTTATAGGAAAGAGATCATAATTACAAGATAGTTAGAAAATATTTTCTTTCCCTATTTTACGCTAATATCATAAATATAGAATCAATCTAATTGATCTAATATCATCATTTGATCTTAATTAATATCACATCTATAAGATTCTAACCTATCTAAAGAATTTTAACACTTTTCAAGTTGGAGCACATAGGTTATATGCACCAAGCTACATATGTACTTTATCCAAGAACCCTTTAGTGATTTAGTAAATATATATATATATATATATATATATATATATATATATATATATATATATATATATATATATATATATATTAATTGATCATGGAAAACTGTATTTCTTGGAACATGACTTTCTCTAACAGAGTGACAATCAACTATAATATGCTTCCTCCTTTATTTACTTTTAAGATTTTAAGACATATTTTCTCCTTTATTTACTTTTAAGATTATAATATATAATAAATATTTTGGCATGTTAGATACCAAATCAAGCTCTTTCTTTTTTTTTTTTTTCAATTTCATACTAAATTTTAACAGCTTTTAATAGATTTCACCAAATAGAACTCTTAAATCTTGGTTTTTCATTCATCTATCTGAAAGTGGTAGACTTCATAGTTTTACAGCCGCCGTATTATAGTTGTTGGCCTTATGCATACCTAAAGTTTCTCATGATTAAACTTTCTTGAGCTAACGTAAATGGAGAAGGATTGGAATTTATGACATGCGTGACACAAGCTTTGTTCCAAATCTAAAATATTGAGTTGAAATTAGAACACTGCTTCTTTTTATCCCTCCATTTCTCATGTTGTCTTTTCTCACTGATTCTCAATATAATATATTTTTTTTCAACAGCCTTTTGCCCTGGATTACAGAGTAAAATAGCAAAAGAAAGCTTGCATTTTCTCTAGATAAGTTAACATTTTTTCACTATTTATCTATTGGCATTTATGGTCAATGATTGTTCAGTTTGAAGCATGTTTCTCATAATTTAACTTTCTTGACCTAACTGAAATATCTTAACTTGATTCTCTTGTGTTGAAAAACCTCTACTGTGTAAAGTTTCTATACTATATAGCATTAATAGCTTCTATTTTTAGCTGTTTTTTCTAAAATATGATTTCGTATATATAAATGATTTATGCTTATAACTTTATTGGCTTTTCCAATATTTTGATCATCAATGCATATTGCCAACAGATTGCAAGTTTTTTTATATGAAATTATGGGTCCTTTGCTAAAGTCATATTGTTAACTTACCTGTTCCAATTTTTGACAGTGCACATGCTCACTCCTTGAATGAGATAATTGGAGGAAGATTTCTTGTTGGTCTCGGTATAGGTGTGAATACAGTTCTTGTTCCAATATATATATCTGAGGTACTTGTTGATATCAACTCTAGCGTTGCACATAATATTTTTCTCGTTCTCCAACTGTACAAGGTTAACTTACCTGATCTGTACATTCTACCATATACCAATCCAGTCATGCTTTTCTTAGGTAATGTTTATTGTGTATGTTGTATTGGAAGAGCAGTTACTCAGTTGTCTCAAGGGCAATTAGTTAAGTCAGTTTCTCTATGTTTTAACCCCATTAAAGCCTCGTATGGATTCTGAGGACGATGAATGGAAATGCCCAAACAGTGCATGTCAGAACGCAGGCCAAGAAGGCGCGGGAACCCGCGACTCCCACCATTGGTACTAGTTGAGTGCTTTCTGTTATAATAAAAACAACAACAGCTGTTAAGCGGTTAGGCTGACAGTTGGTTAGATACCTATTAAAGAAGACACTTGAAATAGATAATAGGAAAATAAAGAACTGTTTTGAGAGTTTGAAATCATTCTCTTGTGTTCTCTTATTTATAGAAGATAAAGATACAGATTCTGAGATACAATTAATAGAGAGAAATGATTAAACCTAGAGAAGATAAACAAATGCATTCTAGGAACTAGGTCTATAGTTAGATACAACTAATCTCATAAATGCTCAACAAGATACAACTAATCTAATAAATACTTCAACACTCTCCCTCAATACTGGAGCATACAAATTGAATGTACCAAGTTTGGAACAAATGAATTTCATTCGAGGTCCTCTCAAAGATTTTGTTAATGCATCTGCAAGCTGATCATTGGAACCAACAAACTCAGTACAAATTTCTTTAGTTAACAACTTCTCCCGAATAAAGTGACAGCCAATCTCAATATGCTTAGTCCTCTCATGAAATACTGGGTTGGAAGCAATGTGGAGAGCAGCTTAATTATCACAATACATCTTCATATATTGAATCTCACAAAAGTTCAGTTCCTGCAAGAATTGTTTTACCCATACAAGTTCACAAGTGAGAGACGCCATTGCCCTATATTCAGCTTCGGCAGAGGATCGGGTAACAACATTTTGCTTTTTGCTTTTCCATGAAATGATATTACTTCCAAAGAAAAAACAATAGCATCTGGTGGAACGCCTATCCATAGGAGATCCAGCCCAGTCAGCATCACAGTACCCAAAAATTTGGGTATTTCCCTTATCTTCATATAACAAACCTTGTCCTGGAGCTCTTTTAATGTATCTTAGGATTCGAATGATAGCATTCTAATGATCCACACAAGAGGCTTGCATAAATTGGCTGACAACACCAACTGCAAAAGACAAATCAGGTCTAGTAATAGTCAAATAAATAAGTTTCCCGACCAGTCTTTTATATCTTTTTGGGTCAAAGAAAACTTCACCTTGTCCTGCCATTAACTTCAAATTTGGATCCATAGGACTGTCCACAGGTTTGCAATCAATCATACCTGTTTCTTTTAGAATATCTAGAACATACTTCCTTTGAGAGATGACAACATTTTCTCTTGATTGAGCTACTTTAATACCCAAGAAATATTTTAGATTTCCAAGAGATCCTTGGTCTGAAAATGACTACAAAAGTGCTCTTTTAGCTGAGATATTCTAGCAGCATCATTCCCTGTGATGACAATATCATCAACGTACACAATTAAATAAACATGTTTGCTAGGGGTAGTGTGACAATAAAATACTGAATGATCTGCTTCTTTGCGTTTTAATCCAAAAGCTTGAACAATAGAGCTGAGTTTTTCAAACCAAGCACGGGGAGACTGTTTTAGGCCATAGAGAGATCAACGTAATTTACAAACCAAACTAGACTCCCCCTGAGCAACAAATCCAGGAGGTTGCTCCATGTAAACTTCTTCTTCTAAGTCACCGTGCAAAAAAACATTTTTAATATCCAATTGATGAAGAAGCCAATGACGAATGACAGCCATGGCAAGGAACAGGCGGACAGTGGTCATTTTGGCTATAGGAGAAAATGTATCACAATAATCAAGTCCATATATCTGAGAGTACCCTTTAGTCACTAACCTGGCTTTGAGACGATCAACCTGACCATTGGGCCCAACTTTAATAGCATAGATCCAACGACAACCAACTGTTTTCTTTCCCGAAGGGAGAGGAAGCAGCTCCCATGTTTTGCTATGATCAAGAGCTTGCATTTAAGAAATCATGGCTTGTCGCCATCCAGGATGATCAAGTGCTGCAGCCACATTTTTGGGATCATAATAGAGGATACAAAGGAAATAAAAGAACAATAGGAAGGAGACAATCTATGATACCTAAGAAAATTGTAAATGGGATGAGGATTACGAGTAGAACGAGTACTTTTGCGAATGACAATGAACCAACTGGAGTCATCGTTATCAGGAGCCGTGGTATTAGAAGATGATTGAGAAGGACCTATTATGGATGGCTCATCTTGGGGAATGGGATTGTTCACCTGGTTCCTGCATTGATAGGTGATGATAGGCTGTGATAATATTCTAGAGTATTTGGATTGGGATTTGGGGTGTGAGAAATAGGAGGTACAAATGATTCAACTAAGAGGGTAGGAAAAACATGTTGGACATAATCAATATTCTGCATAGAATAAGGGAAGAAGGAGGATGATTCAAAAAAAGTGATATTAGCAGACATGTAGTACCTCTTGGTTTCAGGAGAATAACACCGATATTCTTTTTGAAGATGAGAATATCCCAAGAAGACACATTTGATAGCTTAAGCTGAGAGTTTATCTAAGCCAGGAGACATATCATGAACAAAACATATACATCAAAATACCCTAGGAGAAACATGAAAAATTGGTTCCTTTGGAAATAGAATAGTGTGGAACTTTATTGTCAAGAGAAGAAGATGACATTCTATTAATGAGAAAACATGCAGTTAGAATAATATTTTCCCAATGATTAATAAGGTATGAACAGTTTCAACCAAATGTCTATTTTTTCGTTCTGCTATACCATTTTGCTGTGGTGTGTGAGGACATGTGGACTGGTGTAAAATGCCTTGAGAATTTAGGACATTAGAGAAATCATTAGAAAAGTACTCTTTGGCATTATCACTCTGTAAAACTTTGATCACTTTTCCAAATGAGGATGCCCTAATTGCTCATGTAACAATTTTGAGGGTAAGGATGCAACACAAGATACAGATGAATTAGTCCTAAGGTAGTATAAGCCTCCAAATTCATGTCCTTCTCCAATCAGTCGACCCGTACCACGTTCCTGGATAACAAAATAATTGACATTAAAGGTTACTGAGAAATTCAATGATTTGGTTAATTGGCTTATAGAAACAAGACTGAATGGAAAAGAAGGAACACAAAGAACATTTTGAAGGTTTAAAGAAGGAGAGATGGATACTTGACCAATTCCTTTAGAGGCTACTTTAGATCCATTGGCTAAAGATATGAGATGGGAGGTTTTAGGAAATGAAAGAGAGGAGAATAAAGAGGTATTACCAAACATGTGGTTAGAAGCACTTGAGTCAATAATCTACAGATTTTGACTTTCCACAGATTGCGAAATGCAAGCAGTTGACGAATTTGGTGTTGTAGATGCTTGAGCCAGATTGGTTGATTTCATCCTTAAATATTCTTGATACTCTTCATGAGAAACTTTAAGCTCATCAACTTTAGATTTTGAGGTATTGATTGTCTTATCAGGAAAGTCGTGCAGAGCAACACAATTTTCCTTAGTATGTCTCATTCTTTTGCAATGAGAGCACTGAGGACGTCCTTTACCACCACGTCCTCTATTGTCATGATTACCTCTTCCACGAGCAAAAATCATGGTGGAAGATTCAACAAGTTCCTCAATGTTTTTGCTTTTGCTAGATGGAATACGAAGTAGCTTTGTGATTAAACTCTCCATAGAAGGAACTTCTTCACCAGTTAGAATCTGGTCTCTAACATGAATAAATTCTAGATTCATAGCCCTAAAAATCATTACCATATAGAATTTATCCAGCTTCATCTTTCTTTCCTCTAATGACTCTGCCTCTAGGAACATTTTTAATTCTTCAACTGTTGATTAAGCTTCAGCAACAAAGGACATCATGGTATTATCCTCTTGTTGAGGCTAGTCTATTAGCAGAATCATAGAGTCGTTGAATATCATTAGCAAAAATATTTTGGGTCTTTTTCCAAAAGGAATTACATGTCTTGAAGGATCGAAGAGTGCTCAAAATATTTGGTTCAACAGATTGCCATAATAGTGCACAAAGTTGATAATCCAGTTTCTTCCATTGAGGAGCCTGATTTGCTGGTTTTGTACTTTCGTCTTCTTCTAGATGATCATGAATCCCTTGTCCTAGAAACCAGAGCTCAACAGAGGAGGCACAAGACAAGTAATTTTTCCCATTTAATTATTCTGTGGTTATAGTAGGAGTCCCAGAAAAAAATACAGACGCAGGTCCTGACATTTTTCAGGAAACAAGAGACGACCTGCAAAACTCTGTGTTGTATATGGAAGTAGAGAGAAGACCGAGAGTGATAGAGAGAAGACTTGTATATGGAAATAGAGAGAGGCAGAGAGAAGAACGCATAACAACCAACGTTTTGTGATAGTGAATACGAAACAAAGGGTAGATCTGGCTCCAGGGCGACGAGACGAGCCAGATGGTGGTGGTCTAGAGCAAAACAACCACCGAGAGGGCGGTGCATGAAGCTCACGCGTGGAGGAAGCTGTAGACAAAGGCGACGCGTGAGGAAGAGACGGAGGAAGTGACCATTGGGGTTGGGTCGCGCTCCTTGAGGCACCGCGGCAGACGGCGGCGAGCAGCGATTAACGCTGAAGAAACAAGAAGAGACAGGCAGAGCAGGATGAACCCGCTCTGATACCAACTTGAAATAGATAATAAGAAAATAAAGAACTGTTTTTGAGAACTTGAAATCATTCTCTTGTGTTTTCTTATTTATAGAAGATAAAGATACAGATTCTGAGATACAATTAATAGAGAAAAATGATTAAACCTATAGAAGATAAACAGATGCATTCTAGGAATTAGGTCTATAGTTAGATACAACTAATCTCATAAATGCTCAACAAGATACAACTAATCTAATAAATACTTCAACAAAAGCCACGTCAAACTTGATGGGGACCGCTTTTCATTCAATTGTACTCTCTCTTATAAATCTTTCTTAATAACATTTGTGGGACCTCCTTTCCATGGTTCTTATTTTCTATAATTCTTCGAGTGACTCAATTCCTAGAATTACTTTTATCGCATCAATTGGTATGAGCCAGGTTGGTCCTTGTCCACCACCTTCTTCATGGTAGATTCCATATAAGTGCTACAACAATGAAGGAGTTAGAAGAAAAAGTGGCATCACGATTGGAAGAATGCTTGGCAGAATTGGCAAGATCTATACAAAATACTTTGGGTACGGCTATGCAAGAAACCTTGCAAGAATTACTCAGAAGAAACATAAAGGCTATAGGGTCGAGGACAAGAACGAATCAATGTACGTATTCTTGCGGCACACGTTTAGTAAGAATTGACTTTCCCCATTTTAATGGTGATGATGTTCATCAATGGTTTTATCAATGTCACAATTTTTTTCTCATTGATAACACTCCTGACGAGACTAAAGTTAAGCTAGTGGTTGTCAATATGGAGGGATGTGCACTTTAGTGGCATTCTGCGATTTCCAAAACAACCGACTACACCATTTGGTCTTGGAAAGAATACAGTAGCGGGTTCTTGAGCGATTTGGAGACGTGGGTCTGACCCAATGGCTGAGCTGCACCAAAAAAAGTTGGTGGTGGAATATTATGAAGTGTTTGACACCATTATTAACCAATTGAGTCTATTGGAAGAATAATCCCTAAGTTGGTTTTTGGGAGGTCTCAAGAAAGATACGCGGATGATGGTTTGTATGTTCCAACCCATTATGGTCCACAAGGCTTTTTTGCTAGCGAGATTATATGAGGCAGGTAACTTTTCAAGCTCGACAATTCCAGTTGGCAGTTGAAAGCACTAGGGGGTGTTAGGCCCAAAACCATCAAACTTGGGCAAGAGTGTTTCAGTTGTTGAAGACAAGAATATGCTGAAATTGGTACCAGGTAAACATTTAACTCCAGCTTACATGAATGAATGTAGAACAAAAGGTTTATGCTACTTCTGTGATACTCCCTATTCCCCTGAACATGGGTTAACACACAAGAAACTGCAATTTTATGCGTTGGATGCTTCTGAGGAGGAAGGATAAGAGGAGGAAACAATAGGGCCAGTGGATGAGCCTCATATTTCTATTAATGCGCTAACGAGTATAACTAGTTTTCAAAGGATGCCGATTACAGGTTTCTATCACAAGAAACCATTGCACATCCTTATTGATAGTGGCAATACACACAATTTCTTGGATATTCAAGTCGCCAAGAGATATGGTTGTAAAATTGAGGCAATGGATTGTCTAAATGTGGCGATGGTTCCAAGATTCATGGAAGAAAACATATCTTACGCGGTTATTCTTTTGAGGGGTTCAAAACGGCTAAAAAGCAGCATTTTCAAAAAGCTCTAGATGAAGGTGTGCATATCTCCATGTTGCATGTAGGAGAAGAAGAAGGTGCTTTATTACAAGCGTTTACCACCCACATCACTCCGTTGCCAGTAACAAAAGAAGTAACTCAATTGTTACAAATGTGTTTTTTTAGGATTAATTCGATCACAAAAAGGATATAAATGTTTCTCTCCTTCTCTTAATTGTTATTTTATTTTTACAGATGTCACCTTTAATGAGTCTTCATTTTACTTTAAATGTCCTTCTTCTCTGTGTGTGTTGTCGTCTGCTACTGTTAATATTCTTGTTGTGTGTGATTCTCCTGTTAGTCCACCTTCGGATCTTCCTCCACCACCACCACTTCAGGTTTATAGTCGAAGACAACAATCCCAACAAGTAGGAAATGACTCACATCTAGTGCCAACTCCATTGTCTCGTTCGACTCCGACAACTAAGTTTGACCTTCCAATTGCCATCAGTAAAATTATACATTCTACTTGTAATCCCTCTCCTCATTATACTACTTTGAATTACCATAGATTATCTTCACCATTTTATACCTTCCTTTCGTCCATTTCTTTTGTGTTAGTTCTCAAATCCGTTGGTGATACCTTAGTCTATCCTGGTTGGCATCAGGAAATGCTTGATTAAATGAGTTCTCTTGGGAATAGTGGAACTTAGGAACTCGTCCCATTACTGTCTAGGAAATTTGTTGTTGATTGCAGGTGGGTTTTTCCTATCAAAGTTGGTTCTGATGGTACTATTAACCGTCTCAAAGTTCGACTAGTGGTCAAAGGTTACACAAATTTTTGTGTTGGACTATGGTGACACCTTTTCTCCAGTGGCAAAAATGACTTTTGTTCGCTTATTCATAGCCATGATTGTTGTTCAACAATGACCTTTTTACCATCAGAATGCAAAAAATGCTTTTCTTAAATGGAGATTTGCAAGAAAAAATTTATATGGAGCAACCTCCAAGCTTTGTTGCTCAGGGGAGTCTTCTGGATTGGTATGTCATCTTCACAAATCTTTATATTGCCTAAAACAGACACCTAGGGTCTGGTTTGGAAAATTTAGCAGTGTTGTTCAACAGTTTGTTATGACTCGCAGTGAGGCAGATCATTTAGTATTTTACCGTCACTCAAGTATTAGGTATATCTATTTAATAATATATATTGATGATATTATCCTTATAGGAAGTAATCACCATGACATATTGTGGGAAATCAAATAGTATTTTAGGAAAGAATAAATCAGGAAATTTGTATATTTCCTTGTAATCTGTACAGATTTGAATAATTAGGAACAATCCCATAAATCAAGGGATCCTAGCATAAAATAGAGTTATTATATTTCCTAAAATAGCTTAGGTCTCCTGTATATATCTTATATCATCTCTTTGTATTGAAATAATAAAAAATCATATTTCAGTTAATCTATTTTTCAAGATGGTATCAGAGCTTCCGATCTAGGAAGCTCTGTCTGCGCGCAATAAACCCTAAGATGGCAGCCTGCATTGCTGCTGCATTTTTCTTAACCCTAAGACGGCAGCCTGCATTGTTGTTGCATTTTTCTTAACCCTAAGACAACAACCTGCATTGCTGCTGCATTTTTCTTAATCCTAAGACGACAGCCTGTATTGTTGTTGCATCACACCTCCTTGCTATGATGTCAAGGGAAGAGGAAGTTGTGAATCCAAACCCAGAAACAGGGAATACCCAATCCCAGCAACCTGGAGAACTGCAGAATATTCATTCTGCATATAGACTAAATGGAAGAAATTATTTGAAGTGGGCCCAACTTGTTCGTACGAGTGTTGAAGGGAAAGGGGAAGTTGAGTCACCCGATGGAGTCCGGACCTAAACAAGAGGATCCCAAGTTTACTACATGGGATGAAGAAGATTCAATGATCATGGCGTGGCTGTGGAATTCAATGATTCCAGAAATCAGTGACACCTGCATGTTCCTTAATTCGGCAAAAGATATTTGGGATGCTGTAGAGCAAACCTACTCTAAAGCCAAAGATGCTGCTCAAGTATATGAAGTAAAGGTGAAAACTTTGGCAGCAAAACAAGGGAACAAGACTGTTACAGAATATGCCAATCAGCTGAAATCATTGTGGATGGAGCTAGACCATTATAGAGTCATAAAAGCCAAATGTACTGAAGATTCAGCACTTCTCAAGGAGTATATCGAACAAGACAGAGTTTATGATTTCCTTGTTGGTTTGAATCCTGAATTTGATCAAGTTAGGATTCAAATATTGGGGAAGCAAAAGGTACCATGCCTCAATGAAGTGGTGGCTATTGTGAGAAGTGAAGAAAGTAGAAGGGGTCTCATGTTAGAGAGTCCCGCAGTAGAGACTTCAGCAGTGGACCATAAAGGAGATCAGACTTTGGCCATGGTAACCGAACAGAAGAAAGGAGGAACAGCAAATGTGGAGAAGAAAGGTGATGGTCTCTGGTGTACCTACTGCAATAAACCTCGTCATACCCGAGAGAAGTGTTGGAAGTTACATGGGAAGCCTTTAAATCGAGATCGAGAAGGAGGACACAAAGGAGGCTCCTCAAGGAAAGGAGGACAAGTTTATGTTGCTGCTGAAACAAATGAAGGAAATAATCCAGAAGTTGTTGTCCATCTTAATCAAGAGGAGATAGAAAGGGTGAGAACCTTTCTTAGTAAGCTGGAAAAACCCACAGGTGTGTGTTCTTTGGCATACCCAGGTAAGTTTCCATTTTTTTTTGGATTAAATGTCTCAGATACACCTTTTAACCATTATTGGATATTGGACTCTGGAGCCACGAGACCACATGACACCATTAGCCAAACACTTCTCTACATATTCCCCATGTCCCAAGCAACAAGAAAATTGCCACGACGAGATGGAACCCTTATAAGCTGCAGTTGGTCAAGGAAATATCCAAATCAATCCTTTAATAACCTTAAAAGATGTTCTCCATGTCCCAAAGCTATCCACCAACCTAGTCTCTATACAAAAACTTATAAAGGATTTGTCATGTAAATTGTTTTTTTCAACGATCATTGTGTATTTCAGGACAAGGAGTCGGGGAGGATGATTGGACATGCTAGAGAATGGAATGACCTTTATTATCTCGAAGATCCAAGTCTGCCCAGCAAGAACAAAATCTCTCACTCCTTCATATCTGAATCCTTGATGACCAATAGAGAAAAAACCATGCTTTATCATTGTCAGTTGGGACATCCCTCTTTTGGAGTGATCAAAATTATGTTTCCCTCTCTGTTTACCAAGTTAGATGTTGAGAGTCTTCATTGTGAGGTGTGTGAACTTGTTAAGCACAAGCGTGTATCTTTTCCAATAAGTAATAAAATTAGCAATTTCCCTTTTTATCTTGTTCATACTGATGTATGGGGGCCTTCTAATATTCCTAATGTGTCTGGTGCTCGATGGTTTGTCATCTTTATAGATGACTGTACAAGGGTCACTTGGGTTTTCCTACTTAAACAAAAATCAGAAGTCAGTTTTGTCTTCCTAAACTTCCACTCCATGATAAAAAATCAGTTTGGTGTCAATATTAAGAGACTTAGGTCAGATAATGCCAAAGATTACTTCAATCATGTCCTTAGTTCTTTTTGTCAAAAAGAAGGTATAATTCATGAGTCCTCTTGTGTCAAAACACCACGACGAGAATGGGGTCGCACAGAGGAAAAATGGACATCTATTAAATCAGACTCGGGCATTGTTGTTCCAAAAAAGTGTCCCAAAAAATTTCTGGGGGGAAGCTGTCCTTACAGCGACATACCTTATCAATAGACTACCCTCTAGAGTCTTAGTATCGAAAAGCCCTATGGAAGCTTTGTCATCTTTCTATCCAAACCTATCTACTACAAATAATCTTAAACCAAGAATTTTTGGATGCATCTCATATGTCCATATTCATAGTACAGACAGGGGAAAACTTGATCCTAGAGCCTTAAAGTGTGTCTTTGTTGGTTACTCACCCACTCAGAAAGGGTATAAATGCTACCACCCCCCATCCAAAAAATTCTTTGTGTCTAGGGATGTTACCTTCAATGAACAAGAGGACCATTTCCATCAACCTTATCTTCAGGGGGAGAGTTTCAAGGAAGATAAGGAAAGTAGTAATTCTGATTTTCCCATTCTTCCAGACTTGATATTTGAACCTAAAAAAGATCAAATTGAAGTTGTAACAAGTGAAACAGGTCAAAGAATTGGTCAAGAAAAGGAAGCTGGTCAAGAAAGTGAAATTAATTGTGAAGCTGATCAAGGAGATGTTGAAGCTGACAAATTTGGTAAGAAGCTAGTGTACTCAAGGAAGACTAAGGCCATTCCAGGATCAAGCCATGTTCAAGAATCCAACTCGACTCCACAAAAAGAGGTAACAATTTTTTCTCCAGCTGTACAGATTGAAATTGAAACCCAAAATGATCCTGACCTCCCAATTACCATTAGAAAAGGAACAAGAAAATGCACCAAACAACCACTCTACCCTCTCTCAAACTACCTGTCCTTTAAAATTTTCTCTCCTACCCATAAAACCTTCCTAGTAAACCTAAACACTACACTTCTACCTAATACCCTATCTGAGGCATTGTCTGACAGAAAATGGAGGCAAGCCATGGATGTAGAGATGGAGGCATTGGAGAAGAACAACACCTGGGAGTTAGTCACCTTACCAATAGGAAAGAGGCCAGTTGGATGTAAATGGGTCTATATAGGGAAATACAAGGTTGATGGATCAATTGAGAGATATAAGGCAAGACTAGTTGCCAAAGGGTTCACCCAAACCTATGGAGTTGATTATTTGGAGACCTTTGCTCCGGTTGCCAAAATGAACACAGTTAGGGTGATATTGTCCCTGGCGGCCAATTATGGTTGGAACTTGGAACAATTTGATGTTAAGAATGCTTTCCTACATGGAGACCTTGAAGAAGAAATTTATATGGAGATACCTCCGGGATATGGTAAAGATGTTGCTGCCAACACTGTTTGCAAGTTGAAAAAGGCATTATATGGGTTAAAACAGTCCCCTCGTGCATGGTTTGGCAGGTTTACTGAAGTTATGACAGGTCTGGGTTACAAACAAAGCCAAGGTGACCATACTTTGTTTTTTAAACATTCCAAGTCAGGGGGAGTAACAATATTATTGGTGTATGTGGATGACATAATATTAACTGGAGATAATAAAGAAGAGCAGCAATTATTGAGCCAATGCTTAGGCAAGGAATTTGAGATCAAGACCTTGGGAAAACTAAAATATTTTTTGGGAATTGAAGTTGCCCACTCCGAGAAAGGGATATTTATATCTCAGCAGAAATACATCACTGATTTGCTCAAGGAAACTGGCAAGGCAGCTTGCAAACCTGCTAGTACCCCATTAGAACCAAACCTAAAGCTTGGAAATGCAGAAGAAGATGTTGCTGTTGAAAAAGATATGTACCAAAGATTAGTGGGCAGACTTATATATTTGTCGCATACCAGGCCAGATATTGCCTATGCAGTGAGTTTAATTAGCCAATTTATGCATAGCCCAAAGGAGACCCATTTACAAGCTGCCCACAGAATTTTACAGTACCTTAAAGGAACTCCAGGAAGAGGGATTCTATTCAAAAGGAATGGTAATGTAAAGCTTGAAGCCTATACTGATGCCGATTATGCAGGGTCAATTGTGGATAGGAGGTCAACTACAGGATATTGCACCTTTCTTGGAGGAAATCTTGTGACTTGGAGAAGCAAAAGCGGGTGTAGTGGCTCGGTCCAGTGCTTGAGCGAATTCGAGCCATGACACAAGGTATATGTGAGTTACTATGGCTTAAAATCATCTTAGAAGACTTGAGGATAAAGTGGGAAGAACCTATGAAGCTCTATTGTGATAATAAGTCAGCAATCAGTATAGCCCACAACCCGAGTGCGAGCATGATAGAACAAAGCATATTGAAGTAGACAGACACTTCATCAAAGAAAAGCTTGATAGTGGCTTGATATGCACTCCATATGTGTCCTCTCAAGACCAAATTGCGGATATTCTTACCAAGGGACTGAGTCGCCATAATTTTGAGAAGATTGTATCTAAGCTAGGAATGGAAAACATCTATTCACCGAGCTTGAGGGGGAGTGTGGGAAATCAAATAGTATTTTAGGAAAGAATAAATCGGGAAATTTGTATATTTCCTTGTAATCTGTACTGATTTGAATAATTAGGAACAATCCCATAAATCAAGGGATCCTAGCATAAAATAGAGTTATTATATTTCCTAAAATAGCTTAGGTCTCCTGTATATATCTTATATCATCTCTTTGTATTGAAATAATAAAAAATCATATTTCAGTTAATCTATTTTTCAAGACATATCTCAGATGAAGCAACATCTTTGTCACTACTTTCAGACCAAAGATCTTGACAAACTTAGATATTTTTTGGAGATTGAGATAAAACAATCTAATAATGACATTGTTATATCTCAAAGAAAATATGCATTAGATATTTTAGAAGAAACTGTATTGATGAACTCAAAATCTATTGACACACCCATGAATCCCTATACCAAACTCCTACCTATTCAGAGGGAGTTTCTCTCAGATCCTAAGAAGATTAGTTGGAAAATTAGAATATTTTACTGTTACTCGTCCTCACATCCTTTACAGTTAGTGTGGTGAGTCAATTTCTTAATTCTCCATGTGCAGATTATTGAAGTGCAGTCATTCGTATATTAAAGTACATTAAAAGATCTCCCAGAAAAGGTTTATTATTATATGATCACAATAACCAGGCAGAATCTCCTTCTGATAGAAGATCTACTTCTGGATACTGTGTTTCTATTGGAGGTAACTTGATCTCTTGGAAGAGCAGAAACAAAGTGTTGTAGCAAGATCTAGTGCAAAAGCAGAATATAGAGTTATGACCTCAACCACTTGTAAACTTGTTTGGCTTAAACAATTACTTAAAGAATTACAATTTGGTAATATCACCCAAATGACACTTTTATGTGACAATCAGACTACTTTTCATATTCGTTCTAATCCTGTCTTTCAAGAAAGGACTAAGCATATTAAAGTTGACTATCATTTTATTCGAAAAAAGATTGTATATGGAGACATTAAAACCGTGTTTGTTAACTCAAGTGAACAGTTAGCAGATATTTTCACCAAGTCTTTACAGGGACCTAGAATTGATTATATTTGTAATAAACTTGGTACATATGATATATATGCATCAACTTGAGGGAGAGTGTTAATTTTAGATATTTGAGAAATTATTAGTCACAATATATGTATTTACTATATTTATTTGTATGACTCTTAATTATAAATATATTACTTTATATGCATTTTAAGACACAAAGGGAATTAATCCTATACCTAGTTTTTACTATATTCAATAAAGGCCTTTGGTGTAGTGTAATCAATTAATAAGGCAACAATTCCATTCGGATTTGGTTAACATAATTCATCAATCTTGCCAGCAAGATGAGAGTTTGCAAAAATTGATTAAGGAAGTCCAAAATGCTCAAGGCTCACATAAACATTATAGATGGGTGAATGAGGAGTTGAGAAGAAAGGGAAAATTGGTTGTAAGGAAGGATCCACAACTTAAGAAAGAGTTGCTTCAGTGGTTACATGCGTCGGCTACAGGGGGCCATTCAGGAGTAAATGCTACCATGGGAAGTAAAAGCTATAATGTACTGGAAGGGGTTAATGAATGATGTCAAAACATTCACCCAACAATGTTCTACATGCCAACAGTGTAAAAATGAAACTGTAGCTACTGTAGCTACCCCAGGATTGTTGCAGTCTTTACCTATACTACATCATGTTTGGTAGCATATTGCAATGGATTTGTTGAAGGACTACCTAAGTCAAAGGGAAGAGAAGTCATATTTGTGGTGGTAGATAGATTGAGTAAAGCGGCTCATTTCATAGCTTCAAGTCACCCTTATACGGCCAACAACGTAGCTCAAGCTTTTAGGGACAATGTATTTAAGCTGCATGGTGTCCAGACTCTATTACAAGTGAAAGGGATCCTATATTTGTGTGCCAGTTTTGGCAAGAATTTATGGTTGTCCAAGAGGTTAAAATTCATCTCTCAACTAGTTATCATCCACAAACAGATGAGCCATCAAAGGTGGTGAACATGTGCTTAGAGACTTATCTTAGATGTATGTGTGCAGACATACCACATAAATGGTTCAGATGGTTACCCATGGCTGAATGGTGGTATATTACTTCTTATTATACAACAACCAAAGCGATTCCTTATGAGATTGTTTATGGGCAGCAGACCCCTATACATCTTCCTTATCTTCCATGAGAATCAAATGTTGAATTAGTGGATAGAAGTTTGATGAAAAAAGAAGAGATGTTAAAGATAATCAAGTTTCATCTAAGAAGGGCACAAGAGAGGATGAAACAGCTGGTTGACAAACACAGAATCAACCGAAAATACAACATTGGAGGCATGGTCTATGTAAAACTACATCCATATAGGCAAATATCAGTTGCCTTCAGGAAAAATGCAAAGTTGAGTCCTAAGTATTTTAGACCGTATAAAATCATTGATTGAATTGGAGCTCTAGCTTATAAACTAGATTTAGGGGCAGTCCAGGATTCATAATGTGTTCCACATTTCACAACTTAAACATGTGGGAGAGGTCTTGACTTCCACACCATTTACCTTATCAAGTGGAAGATGCATTAGAAGAAAAGGAACCAGATTACATTTTGGACAGAATCACTGTCTAGAGAAAGGGAGCACATGTGACCAAGGTTCTTGTAAAATGGAAACATCAACTTCCAGAAGATGCTATATGGGAGTTCTACTATGATCTAAAGAAGAAATATCCAATATTTAATCTTTGAGGATCAAGATTTCTAGAAAGGGACTTTGTTATAATAAAAACAACACACAGTCACGGATCTTGACCATTGATCTTAGGGCGACAAATAATATATTATTAATAAATAATAAATAAATATAAAAGGAAAAAAGAAGATAAAATGGTGAAAGGAAAAAATTATAGATATATACTTAAATATATTAAATAATCATTAAATTTGAGGGGACAAAATCATAAATGATATGAGAGTTACAAAACTGAGGAGAGGTTGAGAGGATAAAATTGTAAATATATTAAATGTTTATTAGATTTGAGTATCAAAATTATAAATTAAATGAGAGTTATAAAACTTTAGTAGAGCCACGACCCCTTAACTAGAAAATCCACCACTACTTAAGCTGTTAGGCTGACAGTACTGTTAAGCTCAGCAACAGCCGTTAAGAGGCTGACAGTTGGTTAGATAGCTATTAAAAAGGCAACGTCAAACTGGATGGGGACAACTTGTATACTCACTTATAAATTTTTCATAATAACATTTTCGGGACCTTGGTTCCCTAATAATTCTTCGTGTGAGTGAATTGCTTGAATTACTTTTATGCATCACCTTCCCTTCCAAACACACCACCCCAACTACCCTCTCCCCATAGGGAATACCATTTACTTCGAAGTATCTCTCTGCCCTGTATACCCTGTTAGGAACAAGACAATAATAAAGGAAAGAATGAAGGAGAGAAAAATAAACGACACAAGAATTTTAACGTGGTTCGGCTAAAATATGTATGTCTACGTCCACGACTACACTAGGAAGTAATTTTTATTTCTGTGTATATCTCAAACTTTACATAGGGTTGCTTATATAACAAAATAGAGAACCTCATCTCACAATCCTAATCGATGTGGGACTAAATCAAGCACCATAACACTAACAATTCTCCCACTTGGAGTTTGATTTACGTTACCACCTAGTGTAGTGCCTTCATCATCAATTTGCTCGAAGGCCAGTTGAGGCAATGCAAAGCCTCAACTTAGTTGTTGTAATCAGTCTTGGTCAACATATCAGCGGATTCTCTCGCACCTGGAATCTTCAACAAACTCAAGTCTCCATCATTTATCGGGTTTCGATAAAATGATACTTCAATTCAATGTGCTTACATCCGGAATGAAGGATTGGATTTTTAGCAAGACAAATAGCACTTTGATCGTCACTAAACAACGGAGAACCATCTTGTTCTCTTCCTAATTCTTTTAGAAGGTTCTTCAACCATATCATCTCCTTCGCCGCTTCGAGATAGCTACATACTCGCTTCGATGGTTGAGAGAGAGACCCTTCCTTGAAGTTTAGACTTCCAACCGATAGCTGTACCACCCAATGTAAAAATATAACCTGTTGTGCTCTTTCTACCGTCAAGATCACCTCCCAAGTCCGCATCGAAAACCCCTGTAAAATGAGATTACTTCTCTTGAAAGACAAATGCATCTTTGAAGTGCCTTTCAAATATCCGAATATCCACTTCACTCCTTCCCAATGCTCCTTTCCGGGATTTGATAGAAATCTGCTCACAACTCCCACTCGCATGTGCTATGTCCGGTCTCGGTGCAAACCATAGCATACATCAAGCTTCCTACTGCAGATGCATATGGCACTTTAGACATGTGACTTTCTTCTTCTTCTGTTTGAGAAGATTGCCTCTTTGAAAACTTTAAGTGAGTTCCCAAAGGTGTATTCCTGGTTTTAACATTCCCAACATTGAATCTCGCTAAGCAATTTTTCTATATATTTTTCTTGAGATAAGTTCAAAATACCTTTATCTCTATCTCGGGAGATTCTCATACCAAGAATTTGCTTGGCTGGACCAAGATCCTTCATTTCAAAGCTCTCTCGACAATTGTTTCTTCAACTTGTCAATTTCCGCCATATTAGCTCCAACAATCAACATGTCGTCAACATATAAGGCAAGAATGATATAGCTATCAACATATTTCTTCACATAACAACAGTGATCTTCTTCACATTCGCGAAATCCCGAGTTTCTCATAAACTCATTAAACTTCTTGTACCATTGTCTCGGCGCTTGTTTTAATCCGTACAAACTTTTATGAAGCTTGCATACAAGATTTTCTCCGCCTTGTACTTCAAAACCTTTTGGCTGTGTCATAAAAATTTCCTCTTCAAGATCCCCATGTAAGAATGCAGCTTTGACATCTAATCGCTCCAAATGAAGATTTTCTCAAGCTTACTATACTCAAGATAACTCGATGGTAGTCATCTTGACAACAGGAGAGAAAATTTCTGTGAAGTCAATTCCTTGTCTTTGTTGGAACCCTTTCACTACGAGTCTAGCCTTATATCTTTTGCCGCCATCCGGTTCTTCTTTCAACCTATAGACCCACCTGTTTTGCAAAACTTTCTTTCCTTCCGGTAGCTTGGTTAAAGACCATGTTTTATTCTTCTCGAAGGGACTTTATCTCATCTTCCATTGCTAGCTCCCACTTAATAGATTCATCTCCCTGCATAGCCTCAACGAAATGCTCGGCTCACCGACATCGATCAACAACAAATAATGCAATGAAGGGGAATACCTTTGTGGTGCTACAATTGTTCTGCTAGATCTTCTAACCAAGATTTCAGGAGTTGCCGACTCTACTATTTGTTCAGTTTCTGTCTCAGGCTCGACATAGGCTCTACTTGTATATTCTCGCCTTCGGTTGACTACATCACTTTCTCGAAATTTCTTCTAATGATACTTGCTCTAGCTGTTTATTTACATTTGCAGATTCTCGCAATCCTGTCTCTATAGAACATGTTTTCATTAAAAGTAACATTTCTACTTCGATAATTTTCTTGTTTTGGTCATCCCAAAACCCGTAGCCAAACATGTCAGATCCATAACCAATGAAATAACAACGTTTTGCCTTAGGGTCCAATTTATCTCTACTATTAGAGTCTAACATAACATATGAAGCACAACCAAAAACTTTCGGATGTGAAAGATTTACCTCTTTTCCGACCATACTTCTTCAGGTAACTTATAGTCTAAAGGAACTGATGGTCCTCTTGTTTATGAGATAGGCTCGCTGTGCTTATTGCATCTCGCCCAAAATACCTTGGGTAATCCTGATCGGATTCTCATACATCTTGCTCTCTCATTCAAGGTTCTCGTTCATTCTTTCCGCCACACCGTTTTGTTCCGGTGTTCCTGGAACTGTCTTGATCATTCCGATCCTATTCTCTCGAACAAAACTCCTTGAATTGACTACTGTCATATTCTCCACCATTATCGGACTTCAAACATTTGACCTTTAAACCTCGTTTGAGTCTCAACCTCCTTTTTCCACCTTTTAAACACGGAAAACACATCGATTTATTTTTAAGAAAATAAACCCATACCTTTCTTGTAGAGTCATCAATGAAGGTTACATAATATTGTGAACCTCCAAGGGATTTCACTGAAGCCGGCCCCCAAACATCTCGTATGCACTAGTTCTAGTCTTTCAACTTTAGACGACTTACTTGTTTTGGAGAAGCTAACCTTTTTCTGCTTTCCAAAGATACAATGTTCGCAAGGTCCAACGTCAACATGCTTCACGTTAGGTATTTTACCTTTTGATATCATGAGCTTCATTCCTTTCTCACTCATATGCCCAAGCCTCGATGCCATAAGGAGGAATTGTTGCCAACTTCGCAACCGATATCATATCCTCATCTGCAATCATGTAGAGAGATCCTTGCTTCTTTCCACGAGCAACAACAAGATTACCTTTCATTACCTTCCAATGTCCATCTCCAAAAGTGGTGTAATGTCCCTCATCATCCAACCGCCCTATAGATATTAAGTTTCTCTTTAAGGTTGGAATATGTCCGACATTATTCAAAGTCCACACGTTTCCATTAGAGGTTCCGATGTTAATATCACCTCTTCCTATGATATCAAGAGATTTTCCATCTCGCAAGGTAGACCTTCCCAAACTTTCCGAAACATAGTTAGATAATAGTTCTAAGGAAGGTGTAGTATGAAATGACGCACCTGAGTCCATAATCCATGAGTCAATAGAATTATCTAAACTACATAACGAGTGCATCTTCAACTTCATCGATTCGTTGCATTTGCTGATTGATCATCATCTTGCTTCTTGTTGTTGTTGTTGTCCTTCTTTGGAGCCCTACACTCGATTTGAAAAGTGGCCCTTTTTCGACAATTCCAACAAGTGATATCATTCCGGACTTTTGCTTGTGATTTCCCTCTGGATTTTGATCTCGCCTCGGCCTTGATTACGACCTTTCGGCGACTTCTTCCTCTAGTTTCAGCACTCAATGCTGAACTCGAATTAGAACCGAAAGATTCTACTCGAATTTTTCTGCGAACATCTTCGCTTAAGATCAAGTCACGGATGTTATCAAGCTTCAACTTGTTATTGCTTGCAGAATTACTAACTGCAGATAACAGTTGCACCCCAACTTTCCGGTAGAGATGATAATAAAATTAATGCTTTCACCTCATCATCAAATATTATCTCGCATCGATGTCAACTGCGCAATAATTGCATTAAATTCACTAATATGATTAGTAACCAAGTTACCTTCACCCATTTTGAGGTTGACTAGCCCGCGAATCAAATGCACTTTATTGGTCGCAGAGGGCTTCTCATACATATTTGACAACGCCCGCATCAAATCTACGGTTGTCTTCTCGTTCATGATGTTGAACGCAACATTCTTAGCTAATGTCAGCGGATCACACCAAGCGTCTCGCCGATCTAACAACTCCCATTCTGATCGCTCCATGTCGGTTGGCTTCTGCCTGTCAAGGGTAGATACAACTTCTTCCGATACGAGATAATCTTCCATCTGCATCTTCCGGAACCCGAAGTCACCGCCATCGAACTTCTCGATCCTCACCTTTCCTTCTTCTAATGCCATTGCTCTCACTGCTTTCGAAGAAAGCTCCCACTGCTTCTCTAAACTGAGATTCCCAAGAAAAAAGACCAAATCTTTTCTGATGTGGAAGATCAGACAAAACTGCAACCACAGAGCATACTAAGAAAATTGGCTCTTGATACCAATTGTTAGGAACAAGACAATAATAAAGGAAAGAATGAAGGAGAGAAAAATAAACGACACAAGAATTTTAACGTGGTTCGGCTAAAATATGTATGCCTACGTCCACGACTACACTAGGAAGTAATTTTTATTTCTGTGTATATCTCAAACTTTACATAGGGTTGCTTATATAACAAAATAGAGAACCTCATCTCACAATCCTAATCGATGTGGGACTAAATCAAGCACCATAACACTAACATACCCAACCGTAAGGATCGTCCCATGCGAAGTAGGGTACTTCCTTCCACTCTCTTCACCCTTTCCTCCCTTCTCCATGCGTCACCATCTCCTTGGCCACCATCTTCGTTCCCACCTCCCCTTTCTGTCCTCCTCACTTGTAGGACTGACTCGAATCTGGTCGTCATTACCGTTACCATCTCCTGCATCTGCCTCCTAAACTCCTCTTGCATAGTAGCCTGCAAGCCCTCCAATCTCCGCTCAACGTCTTCTAACCGACTCTCAATAGGTGTGGCAACCATCAGGCGCTCCCGGAATCGGGAGCTCTGATACCAACTTGATAGGAACTGAGATTTTTATTGAATCAAGAAAAATCAACACAGGGAGTGTCCCTGATGTTGCGCACAAAAACAATGGAAAACAGAGCAAAAAACAAAGCCAATTTCCTCCAATAACCTCCTTACCAATTCCCCCCTCTCCACGTAAAGCTACGATATAACAGTTCTCACTCCTCTATTCTCTCCCCTCCTCATTCTTACCATTGCCACGTATACTAGTTTGTTAATCTGTTATCATTCTCTGTAACAGTTTCCTTGGGTGTTTTTTCCATTCTAGCCTTTCTTCTTTGATATGTTTTTAATGGCAGTCCCGTTGGCTTAGACCCAACACAGTTACACAACTGACTATAAGCTATTAATATTAAGGGTGACACAGCTGTCACTATGATAGCTGTAGCCTGTACTGATCTGATAAATAGTTCCTTTTAACTGTTGATCTGATCATTAAGAAATAAGATCAGATTACTTTTCTTCCCCAAATCTCTCTCTTTATTACCTTGACCATTATTTATTTGCTATAATGAAAATAAAACACTAATTGTTGTTATTTATTTTTATTATAATTATACTTAACAGTCCTCCTTCTATGTTGAAAGTATATTCATATTTCTAGTGAAAATGGTTTCTACTTAGTAACTTTTTCTGTTTTCTTTTGTTTTTGGTATGTGAAGGGAAAACATTTTAAAACAGAAATAGCAACTGTTTCTCACTCACGTCTATTTGCTATCATGTGGTGTAGGTAGCTCCAACAAAATATAGGGGTGCCCTAGGGTCTTTATGTCAAATTGGTACTTGCCTTGGCATTATTACTTCACTATTTCTTGGAATACCTTCTGAGAATGATCCACACTGGTGAGTTTCTTTGTATTTTTACGTTGTAGATTCATGTATTTGGTATTTTAATCTCAAATTTTCACTTGGACTTTCATGTTAGACTGGTTGAAATGTATAGTTTTACTTGGTATGTAAAATTGTTGTCTGTTAATGAGAAAGTTAGGTGTATTTGGATGAATACATTTTCAATTTCCAGAGCTTTTTGACTGAAATTGTCTGTTGATATGAGAACCATATTACTTTTGTTGGTTGAAGGTTTACGGATTTTGTTTGAATGAATAATCATTAATGACTAGTGCAAAACAATTTTGTACGCAGTACTCTTTCTCTTTTGTCCTGTTTCAATTCATGGAAATGTATATTGTTTTAGTTATTTGTTCATATATATTTGGGGTATTGTATTTCTTTTTTGTTTTCAATCATGACTTCCCATATTTGTTTTGTGTCATGTGTGTCTTTCTCCTCTGCTAATTTTTCATGAATTAGTGCTAAAATGAAAAGGCCAAGAATGTGGCGTTTATCCTATTTTCTGTTATTTCAAATTGGACCTCAAGGATGTAGAGCCTGAGGCCAAGGCTCACAGCCATGTTTGGCAGCATTATAAAAAGCTGTGGTTGGTAATAATGGCCTTTGGATTCATCTAGATGTCAATACTGTAATTTTAACTTATTGTAATAGAAACCTACTTCTCTAAGGTTCAATGAAATAAAGTCAGTGGATTCAAATTCACATTGATTCTTCCATCAATTATATGTTTGTAGTCTTTAAAAGCAGAAAATTGTTTGCCAAATAATGTATGTTTGGTACCAACGGAAAAATATTTCAGGTGGAGGACAATGCTGTATATTGCTAGCATCCCGGGTTTTCTGGTTGCAATTGGTATGCAGTTTGCTGTTGATAGTCCACGGTGGCTTTGCAAGGTAGGAACTTATTATTTGCTTGCTTGATAAGTATAAACTTTTCACTGTTTATACAGCTTGTAACATTTCTGGTCAGGCTGGGAGAATAAAAGATGCTAAAACAGTAATAGGTGAGCTTTGGGGGGCATCTGAAGTTGATAATGCAATTGAGGAATTTCAGTCAGTCAGCAAGAATGATGGTAGTGATTTGGACAGCAGATGGTCAGAGATCTTGGAGGAGCCACATTCTAGAGGTTGTGTCAAGGTGGTTTTGGCTGTTACTATGAAACAATAGGCAGCATTCTCTGCTTGGAAAATTATTTTTTACACTATCCTAGTAGCCGAATTGATTGATTACCATGTCAGAAGAAATATAAGCACGCAAAAGTAGTAGTTTCAGTTGAAGAGGGGAGTAAATTTAACTCCATAAAAATGAACTTTTTCTTTTATACACAAGTACATATTTATCACCATTACGTGCGCATACTACTTGAAACTTGGAAGTGTAAAATTTGCTGTGGATTTCTTCTATGATTGCAGTTGCTTTTATTGGAGGTACCCTTTTTGTACTTCAGCAGTTCGCAGGCATTAATGGAGTTCTTTATTTTTCATCATTGACCTTTCAAGATGTTGGAGTTGAAAACAGTGCTTTAGCAAGCTTGTTTGTTGGGCTTACTAACTTTGCAGGTTTGGAGTCTGCCCTAATAATTTTTATGGATATAAAGTTCTTCTAGAAATCTGATTTGAATTGCTCTGATCTGTTTGTTTTTCTTCAGGTGCACTTTGTGCATTATACTTAATTGATAAGGAAGGGAGACAGAAACTTCTAATAGGAAGCTATCTAGGAATGGTGAGTGTGTACAGGATATGCATAATTTCATGCTTAGTAATTATCTGTAAACAAAAGAAGACATTTGTGTTACAAACCAAGAATCAAGAACATGAAAGAAAAGATTGATTTTATTGAATAAATATCAAGGATTAGGAGCGAAAACACTCCTCTCTAAGTGATCCCCCTTCAACATTTGTAAGTTGGACACATGATAAGCCCATTATCATTACCCATGTAGGGACTTGCTTTCTGTAGCCCATACATTTTTGAGAAGACAATACTGTAAGCCTTGGAAGTTTTATTTGACTGCTAGGTAAAATAAATTTTGAAATAGCTTTTTGGTAGATTTATAAGATGCGTAATTCTGTAACATAAAAAATTTTAAACTGTTCTAGCTTAATCTAGGACATATATTTTTTTTTTCTAAGTTTCAGATTAAGCAATTTGGAATTTTTTTTTTTATTTTGGATTAAACAATATGAAATCTATCATTTTTTTTAAGTTGCAGATTTCTTAATTTGGAACTTAAAAATAAAAAGGTTCAATTTTTTTTTTTTTTTTTCGATTTTTTTTTTCCAGATTACATTGCAAATGCGGATAGAAAATATGGGGGGTGCTAGAAGCAAGTGCCACCCATGTATAGGAGAAGGCCCTATAAGCCCAATGATAAATAATAAAGGTCTAAAGTGTGTAAAGAGAAAGAAGGTTAACAATTTGGTTGAGAGGGAAAGAAATAACAGAATGGGAAAAGGTTGCAATGAGGGATTGTAGGTGTTATAAATAGTGGTTTTTTAAAATAAAAATATTTGAAGGATCTTGTTGAAAGTCCCACATCGCCTACCTCATATCATTTGGTATGATTTAAATACATGTTAGGCTACTCCACATATTGCCAATTGGTTTTATGTTGGAACCTTAACATGGTATCAGAGCCAAAGCCTAACATCTTTCCGGTTATTGTCATGGGCCAAAAGTTACCCTTTAGTTGGGTCAAAAGTACCCTTTGCCTGGTCGGCAGAGCTTCGTTGGAGGGGGTGTGTTGAAAGTCCCACATCGCCTACCTCATATCATTTGGTATGGTTTAAATACATGTTAGGCTACTCCACATATTGCCAATTGGTTTTATGTTGGAACCTTAACAGATCTCAATATTGACCAGGATAGAATATTTGTAGAATCTTCTTGTTTTTCAGCATATTTTACTTTTATTTCTTTATTTTAGGGGATTGATTGTTACAAATATAGAGTCTCTGATGTAATTGGTGTGATTGTTATGAATAAAATTATTATTTGTTTCCCTGCATAGTTCAAGTGGAGGAAGGTTAAACTAAGGAAAACTTAGGGAAAATTCTGTTAGGAATTCCCTAACTACAACAACAAAAAATAATCTGAAATTCCAACACAAACATACATCTTTGGCTGCAATGACAAAGTAAATACTTTTGTTTTTTTCACTTGACTAAAGTACCATATAAACAAATTTACCCCGAAGAGGAGCACTCTTCTTTTAACACAAGCAATTCCCAAAAATATCTAACTCTATTAACTCTGAGAGCTAATTAATATGTTCTCACTCACTAACCAAAATAACTACTACATGTGCACATTCTAATTATAATTTAGCTGTTTTTTTTTATTCTAAAATAGACATGTAAATAAAGGTCTTTCCTATTTTATATTTTCTCAATCAACATTTCTAACAGTACACCCATCCTCTGAAAAAACCTTGTCCTCAAGTATGACATCTAGAAATTAACTTTCCTTTTTTGTAATCTTATTTCCTTCTTCTTTTACTTGTGATTCTTTTTCTTTTTTTTGTTTGCAATTCTTGTCATTCTCTTTCTTATATGGAGTCATAATTTCATTCAATTTCTCTTTCTTCATCATTGATTTTCTTCGTTTATCAACTTCATTTCCTATGTTTCTTGAGGATTTTATAGTAGTAACATTGACCCTTTGATGTGGATTTCATGGTAGTAACATTGAACCTTTAATGGACGTTGGAAGTTAGTTCTTTATTTACATCTTCACTTTTCTCCTTGAAATCAAGTTTCTTCAAGAAATATGCTTCATGGTTTTCTTTTGATTTTTCTTTTATATCTTCATTCGTAGTCAAATCTTTCATTAAGTCTAAAGTAAAATTTTTCCTTCATGAGCTTTGAGTATTTTCAAGTTGTTTGCATCTTTAATCATAAAAGTTTGTGTTCTAAAGACATGTTATATGTTTTTTCTAATGAGTAAGCATCACTTAACAATTTTTGGTTAATCTCAGGAACATATAAAACATTAAAAATTAATTAGACACCTGAATGACTTTTTTAACTACAATTGTTTTTATATGTTTAACATTTGTTTGTTCTCTATCACCAATTCTTACTTTAGAAGTAAATATTTGTTGAGCCCTTTGAAAAGTTTTGGTTATGAGTTATGTGATTTGTACAACTATTGTCTATAAGCCAACTTGTAAATTTGTTAGTTGTAAAATATGTTATTGCAAGGAGAAGTTTCTCTTCTATAATCTTTATGGTTCTTTTTATGATTTGAATATCTTTTTTATATGTCCCAATGATCAGTTTTGTGATATTGCACGTGTGATCACCACCAACACTTATTGTATGGGTGATTATTTTTCTTGCAATAGGGACAAATAGAAAAAAACAAGTGATTTGTTACCTTTTTAGTTCTCTACTTAGTGGGCACCTTTAGTATGATATAATAGAATACCTTTAACAACATGATCTCCTCTCATCAATCTCTTTTTCTCTTGTGCTTGTAAGGAATGTATCACTTATGGCAAAGTAATCTTAGATAGATCTTTTGTGTTTTTCAACTAAGCAATAAATACTTTATATCTCTCTCTGACCCAATTACCCGAATTTTCTCAACTAATTTGAAATTAGTAAATTCTTTACCTAACAATTTTATCTTGTTAGCAATACCTAACAATTTGTTTGAATATTCCTTAATTGTCTTAGACTCTTTCATCCTTTGTATCTTAAATTACCTTATCAAGTATAGGGCTTTCATACCTCGAATGTTCTCATTCCCCTCATATTTTTCTTTCAAATAATTTCAAATTTCTTTGGGTGACTTTAAAGTTTTTTATTTTGATGAGGATCATTTATGAAACACCAACAAACAAATGTAACTTGGTTTTTGTCTTTCTTGTTTTTCTTTCCTATTGAATTTTGATTTGGGCCATGGTGAAATTTTCAAGTAGTGGATCAAAGGTATAATCCTCTTCCACAACTTCTCTTAAATTTAGTTCTTTAAGATAGAATTATATTCTCATAACTGATAGGTTGGAACTTTTGCCATCAAAAAATCATATAACAATTTGTGAAAAATTTCGTTCTCCTTCCATTTTATAGGTATAGTAAAAACCAATGCTCTTGATACCATTGTTGGGATTTTGGGTTTTGAATGTGTTTTTGATATATGAGATATATGATATGGCAGGGCTTCTCTTGTAAATATTTTCTTAATGTACTTCATATGCCAAGTAAAAATATAAAAAAATATCTAATATTAATAATATCTCAATCTTAATTATCTAAATAAAAAAATAATGTAATATTTTTTTTCTAATTTTGAAATATAATAAAAATATTTTAATACTTAATTTAAATAAAAAGATAATAAAGCATAAGGTATGCATCGAGGAGTGCAATCCAACCTCGAGAACCGTGATTCCATCTGTTGTTGCACACGCCCGAGACATAGTGATCAACATCAGCCTATCTCAAGCACATGAGCTTTATGCACCACCCTTTTGTGGCTGGAATTCCTCTACATCATTGTCATTTATCTCGTTAGTGCATTCTAGTTCCTTGTTGTCCTTGTTTCTCTATTTTGAGGTCCTTGAGGGTTGGGTCCAGTACTTCCCTTTACTATTTATGGTTTTCCTCCCTTGTATTCTCAAATCTGGTTGTTTCTTCTTTGTTTGAGATGTCTTCAACAAACTCTTCTTCCTTTTTGGTTACTCCTAGTACTACCAGTGCTAGACTATACTAGAAAATTGATTTGTCTTGTATGTTTTTGTGGAGCTATGGTTCTTTCATCAATGGTATCATGACCATTTGGAAATTGAAGTTAGTTCTATTTATGATTTAGAATGAGCTCAATGCAAAATATTCCGATCCAATGGATTCTTCATCCTCATCCTCTATTTTTTATTTTGACTCCAGTTGGTCTATTTTTCTTAGAAAATGTACTCGCTCTATTTGTAATATTTTTCCTATTTATAATTTTTGAAGGTACCATTGTTTGTCTCCTTCATATTCCTCCTTTGTTCTCTCTTTGTCCACCACTTCTATTCCTAATAATATTCATGAGGTACTTGATCACCTTAGATGGTGACAACTCATGATTGATAAAATACAAGCTCTTGAATATAATGACACTTGGGAACTTATTCTTCTTACTCTTGAAAAGAAGATTATGGGTTATAGATAGGTTTACGCAGTTAAGATTGATCCTAATGATGAAGTGGATCTTCACAAAGCTTGCTTAGTAGCTAAGGCCTATACTAAAATTTATGATCTTCACTATTTTGATGCTTTTTTTCTTATAGCTAAGATTACCGCTATTTAACTCTTCCTTGTCATGGATGCTATTTGTCATTTTCCACTTTACCAAATTGACATTAATAATTTTTTTCTTTATGATGACCTTAAGGAAGAGATTTATATGAAGCAACCTTTAGAGTTTATTGTTTAGCAGGAATTTGGTTTACTATGTAAACTACATTGATCTCTTTATGACTTGAAGCAATCACCACAAGTTTGGTTTGGTAAATTCAGTCATTGTGTAAAATTTTGGCTTGAAATAGAGTGAGACAGATCATTCAGTATTTTATTGTTGTACTTCTTTACAAAAATATGTTTATCTTATGGTTTATGTTTATAATATAGTTATTAAAGGCAACAATTCCACTAAGACTACTTAATTAAAAGAACATCTATTTGGTCAGTTACATATCAAAGATCTTGGTTATTTGAAGTATTTTATTTTGTATTGAAGTCCCCGATCAAAAGAATGTTTTATCATCTCACGAAGTAAATATACCCTTGATATTTTGAAGAAGAGAGGTTTGACAAATTGCAAGCCCATTGATAATTTGATGGATCCAAATAAAAAATTAATGGTAGATCAAGGTAAATTTTTCTCAGCTCCAAAGAGATATAGAAGGTTGGTAAGAAAACTCATCTATCCCACTATTACTAGATCGAATCTCTTTTGTGCAGTTGGAGTGATTAGTTAATTTAGGCAAAATCCTAGCATTGATCATTGAAATGCCTTGATTCACATTCTCTATTATGTAAAAGGGACTCCAAGACAAGATTGTTGTATGAAGACAAAGGAAATATTTAAATCTTAGTATATTGTGATGCAAATTGGCTGGTTAAACAATTGTCAAAAGATCTACTTCAGGATTTTGTATATTCATTAGAGGGACTATAAGTTATTGTAAAAATAAGAAATAAAGTGTTGTTGATCGATATAGTGCAGAAGTTGAATATATATCTACGCTTGGATTAAACAACTTCTTCATGGGTTGAAATTTTGTGATAATAAGAAAATGAAGTTGAATTGTGATAATCAAACGACTCTTCATATTGCCTACAATACAATGCATCATTAGAGAACAAAACATATATAGATCAACTATCATTTTGTTAGAGAAAAGTTGTTGTGCAAGGACCTTATTTCTGAGTTTGTGATTTCTAATGTGCAACTTGAAAATGTTCTAACTAAATCTCTAAGAGAACCTAAGATTCAATTTACATATTCTAAGTTTGGTGCATACAATTTATATACTCCAAATTAAGAATGGTTAAAATATGTCATATTTTAATATTTTATGTATGGACCCAGAATAATGGTTAGGGTAGGGGCAAAAGCCTAACCTTTCTTTTGTATAAATACAATATACCAGTGTCGTAAAACACTGCCTTTTTACCCTAAAATATTTCTCTCAAGTGAAACCAGTGAACAATATTTCCTTCCATAAAGGCCACCAGTAAACATTCAAATAGTGACTTGTTTAACTTTAAAAAGTTACCATCCCAAAGGATCTTGCCCTTCAAAGTATAGGTAACTGTACAGTCTTGGTCCAACATCATCTTGGTGACTCCCCCTCCAACCTTGGACCACTCCTTCAAGATAGATCTATTTGATTCACTAGATTTCCGAATACACCGGATCAATAGTAGTTTTTGGATGTATTCAAGATCCATCTTTAGCTTTACCAATCTAACTCCTTGTTCGGTGATCAATTTCTCTAAAGTTCCCATTCGATCCTCCACAAACATATTCGGCGATTTGGACCAATTGTTAGGAATTTGCTTACTACAACAACAAAAATAATCTGAAATCCTAACCCATATATCTTTTGCAGAAAAGACAGATTAATTGAAACTATTTTTTATGTTATTTCACTTATCTCTCAAACAGACAAACGCACCAGGCTAAACAGATTTACCCCAAAAGGAGCACTCTCCTTTTCACACAGGCAATATCTAGTTACTACTTTTTTTTTTTTTTTCCAAAAAAGAAGCCCCTTCACTTACAACTTAGGACCTATTTATTATGTCCTCATTCACTAACCAAAATAACTTACTACCCCGATCACGTACTAATTACAATATAACCTTTTTCCTTTTCTTCTTCTATAATAGACTTGTAAAGGTCTTCCCCATTTTCTATTTCTCTGTTAGCATTTCTAAAATAAGCATCGAGAGGAGAATCACTGAAAGTTAATGTGGCAACAAGGAAAAGGGCATGGGATGAGTGGAGGGACTGTCTTAGTGAACAGGCTGATAAAATTTGATGAAGGAAAAGAGACAGTTGTTCCTTTTGTTTGTTATTCACATTTGCTCAGTGTATCTTCCCCTCCTCTCTGCTCTGATCTTTCCTTCTCATGAGTAGGAGACTAAAAGATTAAGTGTTTTTATCAATAAATCAGGGCTATGATTACAAGTTCGTATCACAGGCACACACGGAACTCTTTATATCTTTCCTTCTCTTGAGTAGGAGACTAACAGATTAAGTGTTTTTATCAATAAAACTGGGCTATGATTACAACAAGTTCGTATCACAGGCACACACGGAACTCTTTATATCTTTTGCCTAGTAGTCTAGCCTTTTCTCCCAAGACTATTACGGATGACTTTCACTTCTGCATCTTTGTAGGCAATTTCAATGTTTCTTGTGTCCTCTGGTATCATCTTTCCACTGGACGAGCAACTCAGCAACAATTTATCAATACTAGGGACTATTATGTAAGGCTTTACTTGTCACTGCTACGAATCTAGTGTCATGTCTTTGCAAAATGAACCTGGCTTTTTTATCCCAATTAAAACTTAGGTGACAATCTTTCTTGTTCAAATTTATTTGCTTATTTCTCTATTCTTCTATCTTCAAATACTTACATTTCTTATTCTTTGACTAAAACAAACTTGAAATGAGGCTATAAATAGGTAGATATGGTTAGAGATATTCTTTAGCCAATTGAATTACAAAATAATCAAAATTAAATATTTGAAGGAGAAAATCGAGGATAAAGTAAAATGAATGACTGATTTTATTGAATTCAACCTTCTACAAACTATTTCACCATTTCGACACTGTGCATATTCATATATATTTAACTTGTCCAACTTGCTCACAAGAAATTTAAAGTTGGGTCCTAGGCAAACATTTAGTATGTCTGTCAACTGTTGAGAGGTTGGAATAACGTGCATTTAAATAAATCCTTGCTCAACCTTCCCCGTTTTACGAGGAAGAGATTTTACCCACTTCCTGTGAAGCAATTTTACATCCATTGGATAAGATAATAAAATGAGAAACTTTAGGAGAAGAAATGGAAGAAAACAATGAAGCATTACCATAAGATCCGAGATGTTGAGATGTTTGTTGTTTTGTTAGGGAAACAGTGTAATGAGAAATAATTCTCTTGAGAGTGTCCCATTCTCTTCCAATAAGACCATTGAGGGTGTCAGCATTCAAAGCGTCATCCTCTACCACTGCCTCCACTTTCCCTAGTAGATATCATAGCAGATGAATCAATAGTTAAGAGTGGGAACACGAACTAGCAGTGTTGTTAAACTCTCCCATTATTGGAATCTCTTGAACAGTTAAAATTTGATGCCAAACATGATCCGAATCGGGTGCATGGCATGTAGAATCATGTAGAATTTATCCAACTTTTAATTAATCTATTCCAAATCGGGGTGCCACCTGCCACAACACAACACTACACTGCTATAGCATAGCATTGTTAACATTAAGCAATTGACACTGTTTGGCAGGTTAATTAACTTGAGTTTTTCCTAATTCAATAATAACGTTCCATCACATATAATCAATATATTTACTTTAAAGGTCAGCATAAATCATTTATTATTTATTAACAAGATGATTACTTGAAAATTTTCCTAGGTAATCTGGTATTTTATATTTTCTAGATGATTGACACAAGGATGGTGCATTTTCACTTTATATTATTCCACAGGTATATATTCTCTTTTGCTATTGGAGCTGGACCTGTAACTGGCATCATTATACCAGAGCTTAGCAGCACCAGGACACGAGGGAAGATCATGGGTTTCAGTTTTTCTACCCATTGGGTGTGTATTGAAATCTTTCCTCTATTGAAGCTCCTTCATGTCACTTTAGTTGTTAAATGTGATGGAATATTTCTGGTTTCTTATTTTAATTTGTCCTTTATATCTAGGTTTGCAATTTTGTGGTGGGATTATTCTTCCTTGAGTTGGTGGAGAAATTTGGAGTTGCACCTGTATATGCCAGCTTTGGAGCAGTTTCCCTGTTTGCCGCAGCATTTGCCTATTACTTCATAGTAGAAACTAAGGGTCGGTCTCTAGAAGAAATTGAACGATCCATAAACGTGAAAGCTTGAAGCAATGATGAAATCTTATGTACCAATCCATGTATTCAGGAAGGGGTTTTTAATTTGGGTTTAAGGATCAACATGAGCTTAATTGATAGCAAAACCAGGTGTTTATGTAATCTAAACAACATAATTATGCATTACTGCAACCTCGGTTGCTTCCATCTCTAGTTACTGTGTAATTAAATTGATATTATACTCCCATCTTTCAATAGTTTCCTTGTGCATGTAATTGTGTAGAAATTATGCAAATGATGTTTAGAGTTAACTCTAACGTTAAAAATGTTTTTTTTTTATCATTATTTATTTCATGGGTTCGCAAACATCTATAAATGTATTGGTGTTAAAAATAAGGGAAATGATAGGCAAGTACTTTCTTTTCCATTGAAGATATGAAAGACCATTTTTGAAAAGAAGAAAATGTTGTAAAAAAGAGG
The DNA here is from genome assembly GCA_963425845.1 of Sphenostylis stenocarpa. Lineage (NCBI taxonomy): Eukaryota > Viridiplantae > Streptophyta > Magnoliopsida > Fabales > Fabaceae > Sphenostylis > Sphenostylis stenocarpa. The sequence goes on from OY731403.1 coordinate 38,863,099, forward strand.
GTAATGTTCTGCGTACACATGTGATGGACCAACCTTCTATTTGACACTTGTTGACTATGTTTGTGTCATGTTTAATTATTTTATGCTATAGTGGCACTCCAAAAGAAATTGGAAAAGTTAGAATGAACTGAAGTCAGTTTAAGTGAGCAAAATACGAATCGCTGCATCGTAGAAAGTAGGTTCAAAACGCCACACGCAAAGGGGCAACATCTTGTAGAGAGTGGGTTGAAAACGCAAGGGGGCACCATCTCGCAGAGAGAGTGAGTTCAAAACGTAAAGGAGTAACAACTCGCAGAGAGTGAGTTCATAACGGAGAGGTTGGCGTGGTTGATGTGCCCTAAGTTGAAAATGTAGAGAGGATAAAAACGGAGAAGATCTAAACATATATACTAGAACCACTAGTACAAAAAACACTTTTAACATCGGACTTTTTACATCGGTTGTTAAAGAACCGATGTAGAAATTTTTTTAAAGCCTTTCCACATCGGTTCCCGATGTGGAACCGATGTAGAAAGTACTTTCTACATCGGTTCCACCACGAACCGATGTGGAAAGTGCTTTCTACTTTGATTTAAAATAATTCTGATCGGTCATAAACTCATTCTGATCGATCATCCAGTTCTGATCGGTCATAAAGCCATTCTGATCGGTCATCTGATATACTATTTTACTTTCTAATGTGGTTGTATACAGGGAATTGAAAAATGTGATTGTATATGATAGCGGTTAAATCTTAACCGCTATTATAATAGCACTTCTAATAGCGGTTAAGTCTTAACCGCTATTATATAGCACGTCTAATAGCGGTTAAATCTTAACCACTATTATATATATTCAAATATGATCGATCATTTGAAAATGTAATCGATCATAACCAAAAAATGTGGATGTCGCTCGAGCGAGACAGTGTCGCTCACGCGAAAAACCACCCGAGAAGGCCAATTTTGTGCAGGTGGCGTCGCTCGAGCGAGACCAGTGTCGCTCAAGCGAAATACAACCCGAGAATGCCAATTTTGTGCAGGTCGCGTCGCTCGAGCGATCTTATTGTCGCTTGAGCGAATGTTGACCTGCGTAAACGTCGATCAAAGTTAGCCGGATAATGTAACATGGGAGACCTCATGTTAGAATCGGATGTCGCTCGAGCGAGTATAGTGTCGCTCAAGCGAAATACAACCTAGAAAGTGCTTTCTACTCGATTTAAAATAATTCGATCGGTCATAAACTCATTCTGATCGATCATCCAGTTTTGATCGGTCATAAAGCCATTCGATTGGTCATCTGATATACTATTTCACTTTCTACATCGGTTCCCCCATGAACCGATGTGGAAAGTGCTATCTACTCGATTTAAAACAATTCGATCGGTCATAATCTCATTCGATCGATCATCCGGTTCTGATCGGTCATAAAGCCATTCTGATCGGTCATCTGATATACCATTTTACTTTCTACATCGGTTCCCCCATGAGCCGATGTGGAAAGTCTTAAAAAAAATAATAATAAAAATTTTAGACAGTAAGCCCTAGACTCCACTCTTGCCCTTACGGACTCGACTCCCGAGACCCAATTACGAGACTCGACTCCTTCGGAATTCTTCCCTTGCTCCTAGCCATTACCAAATTCATTCTCACGAGTAGCGAAAACCACCGTCTCCTTGCCCCTATCGCAGTAGCGAAAACCACTTGTCTCTCCCATCTCCTTCCCCCAATCGAATCCCTAACCTCCGTTTCCCCAATCGAATCCCCAAGCGAAAACCACCCTTGCCGGTGCACCAAGAACTGCGACGCGCACCGAGAAGCTGCGACGCGCACCAAGAACTGCGACGCGCCACCCTCGTCTTCACCTCTACGAAACCCTCTAGGAGCTCCTCCTCATTGCACCTGCGCACCTTCGATCTCTTTGCGAACCAGAGGTGATTCGGACCAGGTCCGTGGGTCTATCCTATTGGCTTCTCATCCTTGTTTTGTCAATTACCTTTATGCATTTTCCTTGATTCTGGATTGTTTTGTTTGGTCGTGGACTGATTCTGCCTGGGTTTAATGTATGTAGACATGTTTATTCTGGGTTTTGTATTATTATTTCCGTTTAGTTTGACTTGAATATGTGATTTTCACTTGGTTATTCTCGTGGGGTTGAGATTGGTGTTATCCAAGCCCTGTTGGGTTGGTTGATGTCGCTCTGGTCCGAGTCTCTTAGCGGAAGAGTTAAGGCTATGGGTTTCCACGCTGGGGTGTAGGGCTTTGGGGTATTGATTATATTTGGTTCTCTTGTTTTTCATTTGGGTTTGTTTCTTATGTTGTTGATTTAGGTTTGTTCTTTGTGTTGTTTGTTTTGTTCCTGGAGTTTTACTGTTGTTCCAGTACTATTTCAGTTTGGATTATAGTTTGAGTTGTTTAAGTTTGTTGCCTCTGAATAGAGGTAATTCCATTTTCACACTAAGCAAAGACGTCATGTACCTATAGATATGGATCGGAGTTGGATAAATGCCAAACGTATAGAAGAAGAATATGAATTAGGGGTTGAAGAGTTCTTAGAGTTTGCACAGAGAAATGTGGGTAACAATAGAGGTCTCTTTTATTGTCCTTGTGTGAAGTGCTTAAATTTAAGACAACTAAGTGTTAAGGATATAAGAGAGCATCTCCTTTGTGATGGATTTTGCAAGAGTTACACTAAGTGGATTTGGCATAGGGAAGTAGTAGATTTCCCAATGGCTTCAGAGACAACTGAAATCCAGAAAGAAACCAATGATCGACTAGAGGATTTGATACGTGATATCGGTGAAGAGCCATTTGAAAAAGGATATGTATTCGAAGAACTATGCGAAGATAGTAAGAAGCCTCTGTATATAGGATGTTCTAAGTTCACACGGTTGTCAGCAGTGTTAAATACTCTAGGTCTGGTTCATGACAGATTAAATAACTGTAAAGATCTGTGCTTCACTCCTTTGAGCTAAATAGTATCCAGATTTTACTTTTTATATTCATAAGTAAGTACTTCATAATAATTGTGCTTCGTTCCCAAATCCCAATCCAGACAACATTCAATTGTTTAAGATAAGTATACTAACACCCTTGTATAATATTTCATTCATTTCATTTTAAGTTCCGCATGTCTTAATATGAAGTATTTTCCATTTAATCTTTTATAGGTGTATAGAAGCATACTCAGTCATGGAGGGTAAGCCTAAAAAGAAACCCACATGGATACTTCCACGTGTAAGGACATTATCTTTCAAATTCTTAACTTTAATTTACTCATTTTCTGTATTTAATGTTTTTTTTTTCTTATAGTGTAATAAGCAAAAAGGAAGTTGGGAGTGCGGATATTATGTGATGAGACATATGTTAACAATCATCACAGCAAATATCACAGATTCATGGAATTTGGTATGTGTTATGACTATATCTATGTCATTGACATATATTTGCCTACTTACGCTTATCCGAAATGTTTTTTTTTTTTGTAGATATTCGATGATGGTCATCCAATAAGTGAAGCAGAGATTGATGACATTAGACGAATTTGGGCAGATTTTGTTATTAAGAACTATAGTCGTGATTGAATTTAATTGTGAAACATTAGGACTTGCTAGTTTCTTTGTATATATAAACTTAGAATACAATACATGTTTATTGTTTGTTGATACAATACAATGTAGATATATAATATACATTATGTTTACTTGTGTGTTAATGCATGTCCTCTATATATAGATTAACATTCTGAGTAGCTGTAAATATTTAAAATGTTGTACAGGTTCTGAAAAATCAAAAACTAAAATTCGTATTTAAAAAAAAATATGACTTTCCACATCGGTTATGGCCATAACCGATGTAGAAAGTGATTTTTAATACTTTCCACATCGGTTCTAGGCCATAACCGATGTAGAAAGTCTGATTTTCCACATCGGTTATAGCTATAACCGATGTGGAAAATCAGACTTTCTACATCGGTTATGGCCTAGAACCGATGTGGAAAGTCAGACTTTCTACATCGGTTCTTAACCGATGTTAAAACTCACCAACTTTCTACATCGGTTGTATCTACATCGGTTCTAGAACCAATGTAGAAAGCTGCTAAGAACCGATGTTAAAGGTGTTTTCTGTACTAGTGAACTAGGTTGAAAGGAGTAGTTGGTTTCTTTGTCTGCAATTGCGTTTTTGGCTTATTACGCTTTTTTGCGTTCTCGAGCGGTGATTTTGGTTTTGTTCATGGTGAGTATTTTATTTTTGTCCATTGTTGTGTGTTTGTCTATTCTTTATTAATCGATCTCTAAGTATTACTTTAATTCGATTGTTTATGAAAGTGATAAGATTGTACCTTTCTATAGAGAACTCAAATTTGTGTTAGATGAGGAAACATTGATTATGAATATTGATATGTTTTTTTTGGGTAGGATAGATTTGTGTTTGAATTTAGTATGATGCAATGAGTGGTTATGAAATTGTTTTGTTTTATGAATATTATTGATTGTTGTCATCATGATATGCATCTAAACTTTTTATATATATAAATTTTGTGCAGATGTGACTTAGACATGAATGCAAGATAAGATGGATAAGAAAAATTAATAATACTATTATTATAGAGTTTTACATACTTATTGGGTTGACGGAGTTTTATTTTTCAAACGCATATCCTTATGTGTGTGTAAGTTCATTAAATGTATTAAATGATATAGAAGTCATTGACCAATATAACTGGGGTGTTGTTATGTATGAAAATTTATTTAAAAGTTTTTGTTGGACATCTTGTTTTTTGTGGGAAGAAACAAATTCATCACTGTTGCATATTGTTGGATGTATTTTTGTATTACAGGTAAGTTATTAACTTTTGAATACAATGTTATTATTAAGTTAATTTTATCTATTTCATTTACTTTGGTCAATGAATTGAAATTTCAGGTTTGGGCCTTTGAGCATGTAGTCAATTTTCCACCAAAAGGTGTGAAAAGTAATAACATATTCCCTCGGTGTTTGAAGTGGAATGATGTTTTAGTGAAAAAGAAAGTTATATCAACTTCATTTAAGAAGAATTTGATACGTATATAATTGGTGTAATCATTATTTTTAGCTAGTTATTGTGTATTATGTAATGAATAAATGTTTCCATATGAATGATAGGATGTGGAGAATCTATGTATGACAAATGCAAAAGCTGCACATATTTTGTTACAAATGCATTTACAAAAGAAAATAACAGTTTTGTCGTTTTCAATACTTTTGGAATTGATATCAATAAGATTGTTGGTAATAATAAAGTGTTGCTGGATAAGAATAGAGTATTGGAGGGAAGAATTATAGAACTTGAGCTGCAATTATTACATAGAAAGACGTGTTTAAAGCAACAACAAATGGTTTGTAATGATGGATTGAAGGAAAATGTTGATTTTGAAGTCCTTACTAAGAAGGCACACACAGTAAATGAAGACATGAAGACATTGATCATGTGGATGAAGATCATAAAATAGTGGATGGAGAAGCTTCTAATATGTACATTTGGATGAAACAAAAGCCTAGGTAAGGTGTTCATAGTTTAGTTACAAAATCACCATGGGTTAAGTATCATAACACTAGACGAAGTACATGTAAGCAAGTTATTTAATGTAGTTATTGATGTAGTTATTTTGATGTACATTTAGATGTAGTTACTGATGTAACCACATTGTGATTGTTGTAGAGTACATTAATAGGACATGGTAGAGTATTATCATGCAAACATTTAGTTGTTGTAAGTTTTGTGTGGTTGGAATTTATGTAATGTTCATTGTGGATGTTTAATCATAATACAATGTTTTGTGAATTGGTATATGATTTGGTAATTGATGTAGTTGACATATTTTTCACTATGCTGTTGGTTGATATTATTTTACATTTTAATATTTTAATGTTTTCAAAACATTAATAGAAAGATATGGTATAATGATGTTTGTACCATGAGACCAGTTTCTTATTGTAGCTTTTGTGTAAAAAGTTGGTGTAGAAAACTAACTTCCATAAACAAAAGAACATGTTTTCGCCTAACCTTTACAAATTCACTAAGTCGTTAGTAAAAAAAAAAGAAGAAAAGTAGTTCATAAAGGCATGTGCAAGTGGTTATCCCCTAGAAGAAATTTGTTGTTCTCAATGATGTAAGAAAATTGTGAGATGAAATGTACAAGAAGGAGAGCTCAAATCCATCTATATGTCCTTTTTCTTTTTAGTTCTTATATTTATATTCAAAGAACTTTGCAACCTTTTAACCCATCCACTCAGTGTTTATCAAATCGCTCAGTGGAATGAGGTTTATTTGTCCTGAAAGGTTCCATCCTCTTAGCGGATTCCTATCGGCTTCGCGATTTGACCCTTCCAGAAGGGGTCTTGTCTGGCACGAATCAGCTAAGCAAATTTTGAATCACTGAGCGAAATACGAATAGTTGAGCACATTTTTGTATTGTGTAAATGGTCCTCTGTGGTGCATTTATGCTTAGTGGAAACCGGAACGCTGAGCGAATTTTTTTCACTTGAAATCTAAACCCTCCCACACCCTTTTTTAGGACACGGATGCACCGCATACCTGTCATTGTTAGGACTAGGATGATGAAGAGTACTATTTTACAAATTGGTTAAGTCTGTCAAAAAAGACAATTATTTGTTAACAAATTTGGTTAAGTCATCAAGTCTGTATTTGGACAAAGGAGTTGTGATGGAATGCATGCCATTCAGTCACAGAACCCTCCCACACCCTTGTTTAGGACATGGTGTTGCCACATACTTGTCAATGTTAGCACTAGGGTGATGAAGAGAACTGTTTTACAAACTAGTTAAGTCAATTGAAAAAGACAGTTATTTGTTAACAAATTGGTTAAGTCAACAAATTTGTGCTTGGACCAAGGAGTTGTGATGGAATGCATGCCATGCAGTCACAAAACCCTCCCACACCCTTGTTTGGGACATCGTGACACTATATAACTGTCCTTGGTAGCACAAGGGTCAAGAGCAACATTGTTTTACAATCTGGTTATGTCAGTTCAAAAAGGAAGCTATTTGTTAACTAATTTGGTTAAGTTAGCAACTCTGTGCTTGGACCAAGGAGTTCTGATGGAATGCATGAAACCCTCCCACACCCTTGTTTGGGATATGGTGGTGCCACATACCTGTCATTGTTAGCACCAAGGTGATGAGGAGCACTGTTTTACAAATTGGCTAAGTCAGTAGAAAAAGGCAACTATTTGTTAATAAATTTGGTTAAGTCAAAAAGTATGTGCTTGGACTAAGGAATTATGATGGAATGCATGATATGCAGTCACAGAACCCTCCCACACCCTTGTTTGGGACATGGTGACGCCACATACTTGTCGTTGTTAGCACTAGGGTGACGAGGAGCACTAGTTTACAAATGGGTTAAGTCAGTTAAAAAAGACAGCTATTTGTTAACAAATTTGGTCAAGTCAAAAAGTTTGTGCTTGGACTAAGGAGTTGTGATGGAATGCATGCCAAGCAGTCACAGAACCCTCCCACACCCTTGTTTGGGACATGATAGTGCCACATACCTGTCATTGTTTATACCAGGTGTTAGACAAATGACATCTAGAGGGAGGGTGAATAGATGCACAAATTAAAATAGATGTCAAATTAAAAATTTATTTGAGTCAATAATTTGTTTGAATACAGATAAAGCGGAAGTGATAATATAATCAGGAAAAGAGAAAGAGATAAGGGAAAGAGAAGAGGACACAAAGATTTATACTGGTTCGGGTATAGTCAACCCTACATCTAGTTCCCAGTCAACTCTTAACACAAGAGTGACTCCCAATTCACTATCTTTTAAATTCAGTTTACAAATTACAATCAACTCAGCAGAAGAACCAGTAAAAAGTAAACTAATTAAAAAGACAATCACCTCCTTAGAAACCCACTAAGGATGAACACCTCCCTAGAATCCCACTAGGGATGAACACCTCCTCTAAAAAAATCAAAGGATGAAAACACCTCCTTAGAATCTCACTAAGGATGAACACCTCCCTAGAATCACACTAGGGATGAAAAACACCTCCTTTGCCACCAATACACAAAGGATGAAGGTAATAAAAATAAGAACAATCCCACTTGGGTAATGCAGACAACAAATTGTAGAAGCTTGAAGAATGCCAATCTCTAAGAACAAGTGTGATTAACAATGAAAGCACAGAAGGAAGTAGAGAAAAGGATTTTCTCAAAAGGTGTAAAATATCTCTGTTGCCTTACTCATAAATCTTTTCTCAAAACTGATTGAATGTAAATTGTATTTTCGAATTCTGTAATTGTGTGTTTTTTATTTTTCATCGAAACTTAATTAAATAGAAAAATAACATCAGAAAATGTCTGTTGGACATTAATATTTTCGTGAATAAAAATCAGGATATATTCAGAAATATTTATTCTTCAAAACAAATATATTTTTCAAATTTGAATTTCCATAATTGATTATGTTACAAGTATAATCAATTATGACAGATAAAATCATTTTTTCATTTCTGATGTATCATAATTGATTATGACAGTGAAAAATATCATGTTATGAATTTTATCAGATTTGTGCTTTGGAGGCTTATGCATAATATTACTCCATCAACTTGTACCTCCATATCCAGTATTCTAAGACTCTATCTAGTCTTCAGGAATCATCTTGGGCTTGCTTGAATCATCATCTTTATCAAAAACATATCTTGCGCATGTAGGGAAATGTTTCACATTGTCACCAACGTCTTAAATTCAGCTTGTTCTTAATTCATCTTGAATGGTGTTGACTTGAATGTAGTTAACTTGAATCATCGTCAAAATAATCTCTTGGGAATGTAGGGACATTTCCATCATTCTCCCCCTCATTGCTTTCAATCTCCCCCTTTTTGATGATAATCAAGGAAACACCTGAAATGAATTAAAATGTTTGACTCTATATAGCCAGCTCAAGATTAACACAGTATAGTATAACACATATTAGCACAGATTTGTATCAAGTGACAGAGTCTCTTAATCTCCCCCTGGATATATTAATAACAAGACTCCCCTTAACTCATATGAGCAAAGACATCTCTTAACTCCCCTTGTTTAATTTAGAGATAGAAATGAATTTCACACAGATTTTAATTCATCAAAAAATCTCCTTTTGTTTCATTGATAATCATAAAAAATATTATAAGAGAAAAAAATTCCCCCCTATTTCACACAGATTAGTATCATCAAAATATCTCCCTGTTAAATTGATAATTATGAAAAATATTGCAATAAAATTGAGAACAAATTTGCACATATTAGTACAAAAATCAAGGTAGAGAAGATAATGCATTACAAAGTGTCATAGAGAAGAACATCATATTAAGGAGGCAATATCTGGGATACCCAAGACAAATGAAAAGAGAGAAATATAGGGGAATAGAATGATTGTAGAGAAAATGGAATGAAATGCAGTAGTTTCCCCTAATTGTAGTCTTCTTATTTAGGCAACTTTCAAATTCAAATTCACTCATATTCTAGATTTCAAATTTCAAATTCAAATTCCAACAAATTCCAAATTTCAAAATCAAATTTCTAATCCCAAATTTCAAATTCAAATTTCAAATTCCAATTCAAATTCAATTTCAAAAATCTCAAATTACAAAAAATTCAAATTTCAAAATCTCAAATTACAAAATTTCAAAAAAAATCTCAAACTGCAAAATTTCAAACATTAATAATTTCAAATTTTCATAAATTCAAATTTTCAAAATTCAAACTTTCAAATTTCATAGTTGGTCAACAATCAAATTTATGTGATAGATAAGTGCAGATATTCAATATAGAGGCTTGAGAGACAATCATAAACTTATTTTTGTAATATTTCCCTGTTCATCTAGCTTGTTCCTGTACACCCATTTAGCTTCAATAACCTGCATTAATTTCTTATCCTTGATAATTACCTGCAACATCAACATACAAATCTAGGTACCCTTTAATTATTTTTGGGTCCTTAAAAAGCTAAGTAAAATCACAAGTCTCTGCCAAAATATTAAGGATTAAAAGAATATAACCATGATATAATAATCGATTATCACAGAACCTTTAGAATCAACATAATTGATTATGACAATAAGAAAAAAATTTCCGATTCTGATAATCTCAAACTATCATCTAGACATGTATAAATGCTTTGTTCCTTTAGGCACCCATTCATATTTGCCATTAGATATGCCAAAATGTTTTATGTAACATCTATTTGATGTATGGCCAATTTTCATGCAATAAAAACATGTTGGTTTTCTTTGAAAAGGTCTAAATGACTTTCTTAAATTTTTTGAAACTGGTTTCACATCTGTTTTCCTTGACTCTTTCACAAAAATAGTTTTATGAGGTTCTAGACTTTCTTTGGGTTTGTAACCAAGTCCAACTTTGCTAGACTTCCCTCCTTGATAACCTAATATAGAATCAAGATTTCAGAAGATTTTGAAAATTTGCTTATTATTTTCTCTAACTTGAAAATCTCATCTTCCAAATGATTACAATTTTCACAAGGTTTAGCAACTTCATTATTTTTAAACAAAGTTTTAAATTTCTCAACATCTTTCTTTAAGCACTCATTTTCTTTTTCAAGAATACCATCAATATTTTTTAATGCATCCAACGTTTGTCTAAGTGCATTGTATTTCTTAGATAACTTGATAAAACCTTCATACATATCTTGATATTCTTTAAACAACTCATCATATTCATTGAAGGATTTTGTACTGCTTACCTTTGATGAGGCTTCATCATCACTTTTTGTCATCAAGCCAAGATTTGCTTCTTCTTCTCCATCACTGCTTCCGGAAGAACTCTCTTGTGTTGTGGAAGAATCATTATCCACCCAAGCAATATAAGATTTGCATTTTCACTTAAAGGTATCGTTCTTCTCTTTCTTCTTCTCTTTCACATCTTTCTTCTCTTTCTTAAGTTGCGGACAATATGGTTTGATATGGCCAAGCTTTCGACATCCATAGCACTCGTACCTATTGGTTTTCTGTTTTCTTTGTTGTTTATTTTTCCTGTTCTTCATAAAACAAGAAAATTATTTAGCTAAAGGAGATATTTCGAAATCCGAAAACTTACCTTCATTTTCACTTTCATCTTGTGAAGATTTTTCTACTTTTAGAGCTATCGTCTTGGCTTGATTTTGTTCACCATTCTTTAACCTTTATAGCTCCATCTCATGTTCTTGTAGTTTTCCAAATAGAGTAGCAATATTCATTTTTGTAAGATCCTTTGATTCCGTAATAGCAGTGACCTTTGGTTGTCAATTCCTGTCTAAGGATTTCAAGATCTTTGTGTTCAACTCCTCATTGTCAAAACTCTTTCCTAATGCTTTCAAGTGATTTACTATATGTGTGAAGCGTGTCTGGAAATCTGTGATGCTTTCATTTTGCTGCATTCAAAAAAATTCATACTCCTGGATGAGTGTGTTCTTATGTGCTCGCTTTACTTCATTTGTTCCTTCATGTGTTACTTCAAGAGTGTCCCATGTTTCTTTTGCCGTCTTGCATTGTGAGACCCCGAAAAATTCATTATGAGTTAAGGCAGAAACAATAGCATTTCGGGCTCTTACATAATAATGGGCACACTTGTTTTCATTTGGCGTCCATTGATCAAAAGTCTTTGGAACATCTCCAGACTCTGTTGTTCTCATTGGAATGTAGGGACCATTGAGTATAGCATCCTAAACACCATAATCTAGCATTTGTAAAAATATTTCCATTCTTGCTTTCCAAAACTGATAGTCTTCTCCTTCAAATAATGATGGTCTGTTTATTGAGGCTCCTTCCCTGTAAACCTGATTCTGCATAGACATCTTGATAGATCGTTTAGAAATATCTTATCTAACCAATCTCTGATACCACTTGTTAGACAAATGGCATCTAGAGGGGGGGGTTGAATAGATGCACAAATTAAAATAGATGTCAAATTAAAAATTTATTTGTGAGTCAATAATTTGTTTGAACACAGATAAAGCGGAAGAGACAATATAATCAGGAAAAGAGAAAGAGATAAGGGAAAGAGAAGAGCACACAGAGATTTATACTGGTTCAGGTATAACCAACTCTACATCTAGTTCCCAATCAACTCTTAACACAAGAGTGACTCCCAATTCACTATCTTTCAAATTCAGTTTACAAATTACAATCAACTCAGCAAAAGAACCAGTAAAAAGTAAACTAATTAAAAAGACAATAACCTCCTTAGAAACTCACTAAGGATGAACACCTCCCGAGAATCCCACTAGGGATGAACACCTCATTTGAACAAATCAAAGGATGAAAAAACACCTCCTTAGAATCTCACTAAGGATGAACACCTCCCTAGAATATTACTAGGGATGAAAATCTCCTTTGAACAAATCAAAGGATGAAAACACCTCCTTAAAATCTCACTAAGGATGAACACCTCCCTAGAATCACACTAAGGATGAAAAGCACCTCCTTTGCCACCAATACACAAGGGATGAAGGTAATAAAAATAAGAATAGTCACACCTGAGTAATGGAGACAACAAATTGTAGAACAATCTCCAAGAACAAGTGTGATAAACAATGAAAGCACAAAAGGAAGTAGAGAAGAGGGTTTTCTCGGAAGGTGTAAAATATCTCTGTTGCCTTGCTCAGAATTCTTTTCTCAAAACTGATTGAATGTAAATTGTATTTTCGAATTTTGTAATTGTGTGTTTTTTTATTTTTCATCAAAACTTAATTAAATAGAAAAATAGCATAAAAAAATGGTCGTTGGATATTAATATTTTCGTGAATAAAAATAAGGATATATTTAGAAATATTTATTCTTCAAAACAATTATATTTTTCAAATTTTAATTGTCATAATTGATATATTACCAGTATAATCAATTATGACAGATAAAATCATTTTTCCATTTCTGATGCATCATAATTGATTATGACAGTGAAAAATATCTTGTTATGAATTTTATCACACTTGTGCTTTGGAGGCTTATGCATAATATTACTTCATCAACTTGTACCTCCATATCTATTATTCTAAGACTCTATCTAGTCTTCAGGAATTATCTTGGGCTTGCTTGAATCATCATCGTTATCAAAAACATATCTTGGGCAAGTAGGAAAATGTTTCAGATTGTCACTAACGTCCTAAATTCAGCTTGTCCTTAATTCATCTTGAATGGTGTTGACTTGAATGTAGTTGACTTGAATCATCATCAAAATCATTTCTTGGGAATGTAGGGACATTTCCATCATTCTCCCGCTCATTGCTTTCGATTTCCCCCTTTTTGATGATGATCAAGGAAACACCTGAAATGAATTAAAATGCTTGACTCTATATAGCCAGCTCAAGATTAGCACAGTATAGTATAACACATATTAGCACAGATTTGTATCAAGTGACAGAGTCTCTTAATCTCCCCCTAGATATATTAATAAAAAGACTCCCCTTAACTCATATGAGCAAAGACTTCTCTTAACTCCCCTTGTTTAATTTAGAGATAGGAATGAATTTCACATAGATTTTAATTCATTAAAAAATCTCCCCCTGTTTCATTGATAATCATAAAAAATATTATAAGAGAAAAAAATCTCCTCCTGTTTCACACAAATTAGTATCATCAAAATATCTCCTTGTTTCATTGATAATTATGAAAAATATTACAATAGAAACTGGGAACAAATTTGCACATATTAGTACATAAATCAAGGTAGAGAAGATAATTCATTACAAAGTGTCATAGAGAAGAACATCATATTAAGGAGGCAAAATCTAGGATACCCAAGACAAATGAAAAAAGAGAAAGATAAGGGAATAGAATGATTGTAGAGATAATGGAATGAAATGCAGTAGTTTCCCCCAATTGCAGTTTTCTTATTTAGGCAGCTTTCAAATTCAAATTCACTCATATTCCAGATTTCAAATTTCAAATTCAAATTGCAACAAATTTCAAATTCAAATTCCAACAAATTCCAAATTTCAAAATCAAATTCCTAATCCCAAATTTCAAATTCAAATTTCAAATTCCAATTCAAATTCAATATCAAAAATCTCAAAATACAAAAATTTCAAATTTCAAAATCTCAAACTACAAAATTTCAAAAAAATCTCAAACTGCAAAATTTCAAACTTTAATAATTTCAAATTTTCAGAAATTTAAATTTTCAAAGTTCAAACTTTCAAATTTCAAAGTTAGTCAACAATCAAATTTATGTGACAAATAAGTGCAGATATTAAATATAGAGGCTTGAGAGACAATCATAAACTTATCTTTGTAATATTTTCCTGTTCATCTAGCTTGTTCCTTTACACCCATTTAGCTTCAATAACCTGTATTAATTTCTTATCCTTGATAATTACCTACAACATCAACATACAAATCTAGGTACCCTTTAATTATTTTTGGGTCCTTAAAAAGGTTAGTAGAATCACAAGTCTCTGCCAAAAGACTAAGGATTAAATGAATATAACCATGATATACTAATCGATTATCATAGAACCTTCAGAATCAACATAATTGATTATGACAACAAGAAAAAAATTTCCGATTTTGATAATCAATTAGATGCTCAAACTATCATCTAGACATGTATAAATGTTTTGTTCCTTTAGGCACCCATTCATATTTGCCATTAGATATGCCAAAATGTTTTATGTAACATCTATTTGATGTATGACCTATTTTCATGCAATAAAAATATGTTGGTTTTCTTTGAAAAGGTCTAAATGAGTTTCTTAAAGTTTTTGAAACTGGTTTCACATATGTTTTCCTTGACTCTTTCACAAAAATAGTTTTATGAGGTTCTAGACTTTCTTTGGGTTTGTAACCAAGACCAACTTTGCTAGACTTCCCTCTTTGATTACCTAATATAGAATCAAGATTTTCAGAACATTTTGAAAACTTGCTTATTATTTTCTCTAATTTGAAAATCTCATCTTCCAAATGATTACAATTTTCACAAGGTTTAACAACTTCTTTATTTGTAGACAAAGTTTTAAATTTCTCAACATCTTTCTTTAAGCACTCATTTTCTTTTTCAAGAATACCATCAATATTTTCTAATGCATCAAATGTTTGTCTAAGTGCACTGTATTTCTTAGATAACTTGATAAAACCTTCATACATATCTTGATATTTTTTAAACAAATCATCATATTCATTTAAGGATTTTGTACTGCTTACCTTTGATGAGGCTTCATCATCACGTTTTGTCATCAAGCAAAGATTTGTATCTTCTTCTCCATCATTGCTTCCGGAAGAACTCTATTTTTGTTGTGGAAGAATCATTATCCACCCAAGCAATATAAGATTTGTGTTTTCTCTTATAGGTATCGTTCTTCTCTTTCTTCTTCTCTTTCACATCTTTCTTTTCTTTCTTAAGTTGCGCACAATCTGGTTTGATATGGCCAAGCTTTCGACATCCAGAGCACTCATACCTATTGGTTTTCTCTTTTCTTTGTTGTCTCTTTTTCCTATTCTTTGATAAAACGATAAAATTGTTTAGCTAAAAGAGATATTTCGAAATCCAAAAACTTACCTTCATTTTCACTTTCATCTTGTGAAGATTTTTCTTCTTTTAGAGCTATCGTCTTGACTTGATTCTGTTCACCATTCTTTAACCTTTGTAGCTCCATCTCATGTTCTCGCAGTTTTCCAAATAGAGTAGCAATATTCATTTTTGTGAGATCCTTTGATTCCGTAATAGCAGTGACCTTTGGTTGCCAATTCCTGTCTAAGGATTTCAAGATCTTTGTGTTCAACTCCTCATTGTCAAAACTCTTTCCTAATGCTTTCAAGTGATTTACTATATGTGTGAAGCGTGTCTTGAAATCCGTGATTCTTTCATTTTGTTGCATTAAAAAAAAATCATACTCTTGGATGAGTGTGTTCTTACATGCTCGCTTTACTTCATTTGTTCCTTCATGTGTTACTTCAAGAGTGTCCCATATTTCTTTTGTCGTCTTGCATTGTTAGACCCTAAAAAATTCATTACGAGTTAAGGCAGAAATAATAGCATTTTGGGCTCTTACATCATAATGGGCACGCTTGTTTTCATCCGGCGTCCATTGATCAAAAGTCTTTGGAACATCTCCAGACTCTGTTGTTCTCATCGGAATGTAGGGACCATTGAGTATAGCATCCCAAACACCATAATCTAGCGTTTGTAAAAATATTTTCATTCTTGCTTTCCAAAACTGATAGTCTTCTCCTTCAAATAATGGTGGTCTGTTTATTAAGGCTCCTTCCGTGTAAACCTGATTCTACATAGACATCTTGACAGATCGTTTAGAAATATCTTATCTAACCAAGCTCTGATACCATTTGTTAGACAAATGACATCTAGAGGGGGGGGGTGAATAGATGCACAAATTAAAATAGATGTCAAATTAAAAATTTATTTGTGAGTCAATAATTTGTTTGAACACAGATAAAGGGAAGGGACAATATAATCAGGAAAAGAGAAAGAGATAAAGGAAAGAGAACAAGTTTTTGTGTTAATCAAAATCTGCATAATAAATTTATTGCATCTGTTGACCAAGTCAAAAATTTATCAAAGAACAAAATAGCTGATGTACCCATCGTCCAGAAACCTGTGCCTCTGTCTTTGGTCAAGGGGGTAATTGCATTTAAAGCTGAAACGGTGCAGTTCTGTCTCTTTGGATTTCAAACATTTGAAATCCGATCTTCATCAAACTAGGTTCTGTACTTACCCAACCATTTCTCAACTTCTCATCTTTCTTCTGTTTTCATATTTTCAAAATCTTCTCTCGAATCTCTGCTACAAACATGTTCAAAAGATCAAAATCAAGGAAGAAACAAAAGGGAGAGTCCTCCTCTACTGGAAATCAAGGAGGTCATCTTGAAAATTGGTTCAGTGGTGATATAGAAAAGATGAATAATTTCATCACTCATTTCAGTCAAAAGCAACTTGTAATTCCCAAATTCATAAAGTTTGCTTGGCTAGATGAAGAAGGGTTCACTTCGTTAAGAAGAAAATTGAAGAATAAAAAACTGAAGAATTTTCTGGAATATACTGGCAACATTCAACCAGATTTGGTAAGAATGTTTTATGCCAATTTCACTATCAGTGGTTCCACATTAAGATCTCAGGTAAAAGGAGTTAATATGGTCATTACTCCTCATATTTGGGATGAAGTCGCTGGTCTCAAAGATGTTGGTGTAAAAGTCTCCAGAGGTAATATTGTTGAATTGCCAGAGTTCAACAAAATTCAATTTTTTCGTACCTGTCTCAAAGATCAAGGTGATTCGGTAAGAATTTTCAATGCTGGGAAGATGAGGCTTGAATCAAGAATCCTTGCCTTCATTATTGCATGGATGCTTACTCCAAGGGGAAGTAATCATGCTATACTCAATGAGGGTGATTTAGCTCTCTTGTATTGCATAGAAAATAGGATTCATGTTAACTGGGTCTATGTTATTAAAGATCACATGGTAAAAGCCAAGAGGCTTGCTGATTATAAACTGCCTTATGCTTTGTTAATCAACAAATTTTTTAGACATTTTGCAGTAGATTTAGAAGGGGAGTATGTGGAAACTCCGAAAGCATCTAATGAGATTGATGACTCAACTTTACGGAAAATAGGGTTTATTAAAATTGATGATGAGTGGATCTCTAAAGTTGATGTTGGGATGTCTGAGGATGAAGAAGATGATGAAGAAGAAGATGAGAAAGGTCAAATTCCTTCCTCTCCAGCTGCTGCAGAGGTTCCTGAATCCATTAGTGGGGAAACATCATATGAAAACATGGAGATAATTCCTTACATGGAACAACCTGACCGTGGGACTCCTCTGTCACAATTTGAAAGGTCTATGCTTTCTCAAATGGCCACAGTGCAGGAAAATCAAAGGAAGCATATGCAAATGACATATCAACACTTCCAACAGACCAACACTCAGTTCACAAACCTTGGAAACCAGATTGCTGATATCTACACCAAACTGGAAGATATGCAGCTTAATCAAGGGAATTGGGATGATTGAGTCTTATTAACAAGGGTCCCTTCCTTTCATAACTTTTTTTTTTCTCTCTTTTCTTTATGTCCTATTTCTTTTACTGCTAATTTTCATTTCTGGTCTGTAATATTAACTGGTTGTAAACCAGAAACAATCTTTTTAACTTTGCTAAATATGATGTAGGTTTTAAGTTGAATTAAGAGAGCCTAGATAGAATCAAACATAATTCTCTAATAATTGTAGCTGATACAAAATAGATTCAATCGATTAAATCAATTAAAAGAAACACTTACATAGGAAATTCGCATCAAAAAAATCGATTAATTTGCGTATTAATCGATTAAAACCTTTATGTCATGTGTTCGTATCAACTAAAACTAGTTTACATCAATTCAATCAACTAGATAAGATACTATTCTGTTTTTGATGGTTCTATTGGTTAAAACTTAATCAATCTAGTTGATATTATCTTAAAACATTTTCCTAAATGATCGTTTTTACTAAATCCGCACTGAATTAGGCATTTTAGATGCATCAAACATTACTTAGTTTTTCAAAATTGGTTGTTTTAATCGATAAAACCAAGTTTTAAATCGATTAAAAGCACTTATACAACATTTTTCTTACTGTTTAAATCGATTAAATGTCGATTAAATCAACTTATGTTTCAAACTTTCGAAATTCATCACTGTTTTAATCGATTAAAACATTATTTTAATCGATTAAAACTAGTAACAAGATCATTTTAATCGATTTTGTTCTGTTTTTAATCGATTATTATTCTGGAAAGAAAAATTAAAGGCTTTAGTTAATGGCTGTTCTTGTAACATGCTACTAAAGGATGATTCCCTTATCTTTACACGTGTTAATTGTATTCATTACAAACGTGTTAATGAAGATAAGTTTGAATCAACTTTGATTGGTCTTTACATGAGTATGGTATCTTGTTCAAATCTTTTACTATTTTTTCAAAAACTAAAAATTTTGATGCATACCTTGCATTTGTATTTGCTTTGTTCCTCTGTTCCCTATTTTTGATGAAGTCAAAAGGGGGATAAATAATTGCTTTGCTTTTATAATTGATTTTCCTTATTTAGGGGGAGTAGCAATATAGGGGGAGAAATAGGAAAATGATTAATTTTTGAATACTCACTAATCTATATATTCAAGTGACTTCTTCTGCAGAGTTATCATTCAAAGAGGTGTTTGTCTTCATCAAATAGGGGGAGACTGAAAGTGATGAAGATCTTATTGAATTGCTTTGGCAAAGATCTTGCTTGATTTGTTGAAGTCAAAAATGAAGTCAAAGGCTACTTTGTGGCAGTCAAAGGTCACTTAGATAAAAGAGTAGTGGGATTAGAGAGTCTGCATCTCTGCTTAGATATAATCATTTTTATCTCTCTGCTGCATGAGGGTTCTTCATTTAAAAGATTCTGCAATTGCCTCTAAAAAATGTTTAAACGATTAAAAACAAAGTATTTTGTTAAAAGGTTTTTAATAAACTATTTTAACTAATAGTATATAAGCTTTATCAACTAAAATGTTCTTAACACTTTTGTAACAGGTTTTTAAGCTGATATGTTTTCAAAATAATCGATTGTTTTCATTAGAAGGATTTTTGAAAACCTTCACGCGATATTTTAACCGATATAGAATTGATATAATCGATTAAAATGACTTAAATTTTTTGAAAAGTGTTCTGGCAGAATTTTAATCGATACAAACTCGAAATAATCGATTGAAATAACTTGAAGTGTTTTGAAAGTTGTTCTGTCAATATTTTAATCGATACAAACTCGAAATAATCGATTAAAACAACTAAGAAGTTTTTTCCAGAATGTTTTAATCGATTAATACAAGCTTGCTATCAGTTAAAATAACTTGGAAAGTTTTATGAAATCTTTTGGCAGAATTATAATCGATTAAAATGTGTTTCAATCAATTAAAATAACTAAGTGAACTTTTTTCAAAGTGTTTTAATCGATTAAAACAGATTGTTATCAGTTAAAATCACTTAGAAAAGTTTATAAGAATGTTTTGCAGTATTTTAATCGATTGAAAGATGAAACAATCGATTAAAATAGTTTGGAAGATTTTTTACAAAGAGTTTTAATTGATATAAATGGTGTCATATCAGTTAAAACAAATCTGGAAAATAATCAAGAACTTTTTAACAGATTAAAAGAAGTTTTAACAGATTAAAACAAGACTTTTAACAGATTAAAAGATTACTTTAACAGAGTTGCTTGAACTTTTTAAAACACATCTTTTCGCAATCAATCAAGCAATCATAAGTGCTACTTTCAAGAGACAAACGCGCTAATTTTGTGAAGTTCATAGAAGTTATTTCTTGAGGCAAAATTGCATTCTTTTGGAGAAGAAACACATACTGCAAAGCTACATAAATCTGGTTTGAGCGTTCTAGTTTCTTCTATTTGTTTCTTTACTTTCTTTACTGTATTGTGGGTGCTTGGAATTGTGGGCACTGGTTTCTGTAACTGGAATTTGGCTGCTGGGTTGGTCAAGAACTGGAATTTGGTTCTTGGTGAAGGTTTAGGTGTAGGAACTGGAATTTTGGTTCTTGTGGTAGATTGAGTGTGAGATTAAAGTTCTAATCTGTAAAACGTTCAATCTAATGGAACCGAGCTGGAATTTGGCTGGAAAATGGACGTAGCCCTAGGATTGGGTGAACCAGTATAAATCTTGGTTGTATCTTTCTAAACCTTTCTCTCCTTTAATTTTGTGACTGCATTTATTTTGATTGCTTGATGTGTGTGATTCAAGAACTGGTCAGATTTCTTAATCTTTGAAATAGATAATCTATAAATTGTGAAAATCTTTCAAAGATCAATTCACCCCCCCTCTTGATCTCAACCTACATTTCTAACAAGATGAAGTATGAAGACTAGATAGAGTCTTAGAACACTAGATATGGAGGTACAATTTGATGAAGTAGTATTATGCAAAAGCCTCCAAATCACAAGTGCGATAAAATTTCGTAATATGACATTTTTCACTATCATAATCGATTATGTGAGGGTCATAATCAATTATATCATCAAATAAACATAATATGACATTTTTCACTGTCTTAATCGATTATATAGGTAACATTATCGATTATGGCAGTTTAAATTTGAAAAATATATCCGTTTTGAAGAATAAATGTTTTTGGATACATCCTGATTTTTCTCTACGAAATTATTAATGACCAACAACTATTTTCTGATGTTATTTTCCTATTTAAGTAAATTTTGATGAAAAATCAAAATACACAATCACAGAATTCCAAAATACAGTTTAAAAACATTCAGTTTTAAGAAATTTATTCTGAGTAAGACAACAGAGCACTTTTAGGTTTTCTGAGAAAACTTTTTCATATTGCCTTTTGCGCTTTCATTGTCAATCACACTGTGTTCTTGGAGTTATCATTCTACAGACTTCTACAATTTATTGTCTCCATTACCAGGTGTGACTCTTCTTATTTTATTGCCTTCATCCTTTATGGATTTAGGTGGTTGCTGTTATTTTATTGCCTTAATCCCCTTTTTAGGGTTTAGGTGGTTGTTGTTCATCCCTTGATTTGTTCAGGGGAGGTGTTCATCCTTAGTGAGATTCTAAGGAGGTGTTTTCATCCCTTTGATTTGTTCGGGGAGGTGTTCATCTTTAGTGAGATTCTAAGGAGGTGTTTGTTCATCCTTTGATTTGCTCAGAGGAGGTGTTCATACTTTGTGGGTTATAGAGGAGGTGTTTCATCTCAAGTGTGATTCTTGAGAGGTGTGAGTTTCCTTTGTGGGAACTGTTCATCCTTTGATTTGTTCAGAAGATGTGTTCATCTTTAGTGGGATTCTAGAGAGTGATTGTCTTTTTAATTAGTTTGCTTTTTACTGGTTCTTCTGCAAGGTTGATTGTAATTTGTAAACTGAATTTTAAAGATAGTGAATTGGGGTCACTCTTGTATTAGAGGTGACTGGGAACTGGATGTAGGGTTGGCTATACCTGAACCACTATAAATTACTGTGTGCTCTTCTCTTCACTTTATGACTCTTGGCTTTTGTTTTCCCTATACTTGTGCGCTTGTATTTTTCCTATAGCTTGCTAATTATATCGCTTCTGCTTTATCTGAATTCAACCTAATAAATAAAATTGAATTAACAAGTTATTGGACATCTAAAATAAAATTTTAATTTGACATCTATTTTAATTTCTGCATCTATTCACCCCCGCCCTCTAGATTCCATTTGTCTAACAAGTGGTATCAAAGCTTGTTTAGATAAATTATTTCTAAACGATCTGTCAAAATGTCTATGCAGAATCAGGTTTACAGCGAAGGAGCCTCAATAAAGAGACAACCACTATTTGAAGGTGAAGACTATTAATTCTGGAAGGCAAGGATGAAAATATTTTTACAGACATTGGATTACGGAGTTTGGGATGTTGTACTCAATGGTCCCTATATTCTGATGACTGATGGAGCTATTCCAAAGTCATTTGATCAATGGTTGCTGGATGAAAATAAGCGTGTCTAATATGATGTAAAAGCTTGAAACGTTATTGTTTCTACCCTAACTCGTAATGAATTTTACAGGGTCTCACGGTAAAAGAAATGTGGGACACTCTTGAAGTGACACAAGAAGGAAAAAATGAAGTAAAGTGAGCACGCAAGACACACTTATCCAGGAGTATGAATTGCTTCAAATGCAGCAGAATGAAAACATCATGAATTTCCAAACACGCTTCACACATATAGTAAATCACTTAGAAGCATTAGGAAAGAATTTTGATAATGAGAAGTTGAATACAAAGATCTTGAAGTCCTTAGACATGAATTGGCAACCAAAGGTCATTACTATTACAGAATTAGAGAATCTCATAGAAATGGATATTGCCACTCTATTTGGAAAGCTGCGAGAGCATGAGATGGAGTTACAAATGTTAAAGAACAGTGAACATAACCAAGCCAAGACGATAACTCTAAATGCAGTAAAAACTTCACAAGATGAAAATAAAAATGAAGGTGAGTTGTCAGATTTTGATATATCTCTTTTTGTTAAAAAGTTTACTCGGTTTATGAAGAACAGGAAAAAAGGGACAGCAAAGAAAGGAGAACACAAATAGGTACAATTGTTATGGATGTGGAAAACTTGGTCACATCAAACCAGACAAAACTTAAGAAAGATGTGAAAGAAAAGAAGAAAAAGAAAAAGACCTTTAAGAGCAAACACAAAGCTTATATTGCTTGAGAGGACAATGACTCTTTCGCTACACAAGAAAGTTCTTTTGAAAGTAGTGATGGAGAAGAAGATGCAAATCTTTTCTTGATGGAAAAAAGTGATGATGAAGCTTCATCACAAGTAAGTAGCACAAATTCATCTATTGCATATAATGAGTTGCATGAAGCATATCAAGAAATGTTTGAAAAGTTTGAGAGTTTAGCTAAGAAATATACTGAATTTAAACAAAAGTTTCATGCATTAGAAAATACTGTTGGTATTCTTGAAAAATAAAATAAGTTCTTAAAGAAAGATGTTGAGAAATTAAAAACTTTGTCTAAAAATAAAGAAGTAGCTATGTCTTGTGAAAATTGCAATTATTTAAAAAATTAGATTTTCAAGTTAGAGAACATAATGAGCAATTTTTTAAAATCATCTGCAAATCTTAATTCTATATTAGGTTGGGATTCTAGCAAAACTGGACTTGGTTACAAATCCAAGAAAAGTATAGAACCTCACATAACTATTTTTGTGAAAGAGTAAAGGAAAACAGATGGAAAACCAGTTTCACAAATTTCAAGAAACTCATTTAGACCTCTTCAAAGAAAACCAACATGTTTTTATTGCATGAAATTAGGTCATACATCAAATAGATGCAACATAAAACATGTTGGTATACCTAATGGCAAATATGAATGGGTGCTGTAGACCCCAAATCTTGCCCGACCTCAAAATAAAGAGCAAAAGACCTCCAATTCGAAGATGGACAAGTCCTAAACGGTCCCTAGGATAGACTAGTAAGGCCCCATATTAGAGTAGGAAGGTTTTTTGTACAGAAAAAAATAAGGAATTCCAACTAGAAGGCCGAGACCGCCGTCTTGCCATCGGTAAAGGGCGAGACCGCTGTCTTGTTTGACGAGACGACCTTCTCACCACTCGCCATTTTTCAAGGGCTAGACGACCGTCCCATTTGGCGAGACGACCGTTTCGACCTTGTCAGGCAAGATGGCCATCTCGGCCTGACAGGCGCGAATCCCTATAAAAGGAGGGCGCGTCCCCCTCATTTTCACACCATTCTTCAACTTTCTCTTCTGTAACTTTTCTAAATTTTTCTCCTAGGATCCCTCTGAAGCATTTCCGGAGTTTCTTAGCATTCTTAGAGGATATTCTGTAGCATTGCGAGGAAGAGCGACCAACGTTCTAGAGTGAAGGATTGCCAAAAAGCATCCTACTTCAAGAATATTAATTACGAAAGCATGCTTCTAAGGTTTCCATACTTTCTCTCTTTCTTTTACTGCTTTTTCTTTACACTTATCCGTGCATTAGCTGTTAGGTCCATGTAGTTGATATTTTAAATTTCGCAAATAAATAAAGGGTAAAGGTTTATTAATGAAGTAAACGACCCATCATAGGGAACCCGAAAGGGGCGTCATAGGGAAGCTAATACCTTCCCTACACGTAACTAACTCCCTTACCCAACTCTGATTATAATGGCCAAAGTTTTTTTTTTTAAAACCAACGCCTTCTTTTTCTTCCTTTTCTAATGTTTCCGGATAAAACATTGGTGGCGACTCCATAACCCTTTTTCAAAAACCTCGCCTTTAGGTCCAGCCTGGTTATCGGACAACCTAAAGGCGTTGTAACATCACCTTAAAATGCAAGTCGAAGTCGGAAACCATCACGTCGCTCCGACCACCTCTTTTGACGGCGGCAACAAATGGCGACTCCACTAGGGAAGCCTAGAGAGTTGATCCCATTTAGTAATGGGTCAGTTTAATAAATAAACTTAAAAATTTCGCTTTTACCCTGCCTTGTTTTATAACATGTGTAGACCCCAAATCTTGCCCAGCCTAAAAACTAAGAGCAGAAGACCTCCTATTCGAAGATGGATAGAGCCTAAAAAGCCACTACGAGAGACTATTAGGCCCCATATTAGAGTAGGAAGGCTTTTTTGTACAAAAATAAGGATTTTCGCCTTCAGGGGTCGAGACCGCCGTCTCGACCAATGGTAAGTCGAGACCGCCGTCTTGTTTGGCGAGACAGCCGTCTCGCCACTTACCATTGGCGAGACTCCCCTCCCGTTTGGCGAGATGGCCCTCTCGCCATTTGGCAAGTCGAGACCGCCGTCTCGCGAAACGAGATTGTCGTCTCACCACTTATTCAAGTCGAGACCGCCGTCTCGACCTAATAGGCGCGAATCCCTATAAATAGGGGGCGCTCTCCCCTTCATTTCACACAGTTCTTCCACTTCTCCTCCTGCAATTTCTCAAAATTCCTCCTCTAGAGCCCCTCCGAAGCATTTCTGGAGTTTCTGAGTGTTTTAAGAGAGCTTTTTATATCGAAAAAGCAGCGTTGTAGAGCGAAGGGTTGCCAAAACGCACCCTATTTTTTATGATAAGTAGTGAAAGCTTGCTTCGGAGGTTTCTTCACTCTCTCCCTCTCTTTTATTGTCTTTTTTACTTAAATTAAATTGTGCAATAGCTACTAGGGCCATGTAGTCATTATTTTAATTCCGCAAATAAAAGGGTAAAAACGTCATTTCAAAAGTTTATTTATAAAATAACTGGCCTATCATAGGGAACCCGAAAGGGGCGTCGTAAGGAAGCTAATACCTCCCTTACACGTAACTAACTCCCTTACCCAACTCTGGTTTTAACGACCAAAGTTGATTTTTCTTAAAAAACCAACGCCTTTTTCTTCCCTTTTTCGATGTTTCTGGTAAAAACATCGGTGGCGACTTCATAAGAACCCTCTAAATCTTGCTCTTAGGTTAGCCCAGTTATTGGATGATCTAAAAAGCTCTCTTTCGAAAACCTCACCCTTAGGTTTATCCCGGTTATTGGATAACCTAAAGGCGTTGTAACCTCACCCACAAAAACGCGAAAACGGGAAGTCGTAACCATCACATCGCTCCGACCGCCTCTTTTGACGGCGGCGACAGATGGCGACTCCACTGGGGAAGCCTAGAGAGTTGATCCCATTTAGTGATGGGTCGGTTTAATAAATAAACTTAAGAATATCGCTTTTACCCTACCTTGTATTATAACATGTTTATTTACTTGACTTTAATAACTGTTGTTTGTTTATTTTATGCAATTATTTGAAATAAAAACTGTACACAAACCTTTGCACACAACAGTTCCCTCTATACCCGGGGGCAAGATAGAAATCCATAAGGAGTGGGTGGTAGGTACGGTTTGTCGTAATGAGGGCCATGTGCCCACCGATATGATCGGAAACCACAACTCAAGGTGATAACCTTCCTCTTTTGGCACAAAGACTGACTATGGCCTTAGTACTAAGCATGGTCGGAAGGCTGGAGAGTGGGGACCCTATAATGGGGGCACCTTGGGGGCCTAAGCCTTGGTGAGAACAATTAGAATTGACCTTTGCCAATGCACTTTTCTACAGGAAAACCCCACCTCGTGATTAAAACGACTTCTCACCTGTT
The DNA here is from genome assembly GCA_963425845.1 of Sphenostylis stenocarpa. Classification (NCBI taxonomy): domain Eukaryota; kingdom Viridiplantae; phylum Streptophyta; class Magnoliopsida; order Fabales; family Fabaceae; genus Sphenostylis; species Sphenostylis stenocarpa. The sequence continues at coordinate 38,889,716 of OY731403.1, forward strand.
CGCGGATGAGTGAATTGTATGTGCATTTGTTTGTTGCATTTGATTGCATAGCATAACCAAACAACAGAAAAAACCAGAAAAATATCTTTTACAACAAATGCCCTTATCTCGGACAATCTGCCTTTTAGCTAGCCTGATTTCAGGTTCTTTGTAAGCTAAGTAGCCACGCAGTCCGACAGAAGAGATAAGGGATGCTAATATTATTCTTTCGTAATAAACCATTTTATCCCGGACAGTCTGCCTTTTAGCTAGCCTGGCTTCAGGTTCTTTGTAAGCTAAGTAGTCACACAGTCCGACAGAAGAGATAAAAAGTTCTAAAATAAAATAAAATAAAATAAAGACCCAAATAAATGGGACCTTGTTTATAAACATTAAATTCATAAACCATCCATATAGGTAGTTTATTTTTCTGAAAATAAACACGCAAATACTATCATACATCATGTAGAAATAAAACATGATAAACATTTAGGTAAAAACAAACACTCGCATGAATACCCACAATAAGCATCATGTTCATAAAACATGTATTTTTTGTTTTTAGAAAATGGAGGGAACTAGTAGACAATTGAAGAAAGTGGACATTCCCCGGTACCATACTGAGAAACTGGAACGACTTTGCACGATAATGTCGTCAGAGGTCCGCTCCAACTTCGAAAAATCCTATGGACGGATCCTCGACCTGTTGAAGATCTGTGTCGATCCCATTTTTATTAGGGTTCTATTTCATTTTTGGAACTCTAGTCTGCACTGCTTCGAATTCCCGCAGTTCGCTATGGTGCCTACTTTGAAGGAGTAGGAGATTATGCTAAAATGACCCAAATCAGCCGGGGTCCATATTCGCCACGGGGCATATACTTTTGCAGCACAAGTAGCTGCAATCATCCGATTGCCATTCCAGCAGACTACCCTGATAGAAAAAGGGAACATTCAGCGTTGGGAAGTCTCAATGTTAGAAGACCATCTGTCCTCTTTGGCTGAAAGGGCAGAATGGGCCGCTTTTAACAAAACCCTGACCTTGATTATATTTGGAACAATCTTGTTTCCCTTCCATATCGACACAATAGACCAAGCCGTCATGGACGCCTTCTTCGCCTGGGACGTGAACTCGAAAAGTCCCCTGCCTGCACTTCTTGCCGACACCTTGCTCTCGGTGGAATTTTGCCGCCAAAAGCAAGGAAAAACACTTAGATGTTGCTCTTCACTACTTTTTGTGTGGGGAATCACACATTTCTACGCCTCTAGTCACATGGGGATGATGTTCCCTGACCCTTTGAGAAACTTCTCCAGAATCCCTCTCCACCGACGCTTGACCTTAGAGTAGAAGGTCGAGTTGGAACAATGGGACGTCAACCAATTATCCTGGGTTTGCCCTTGGTTCCGACCCGGCCCGATCCTCATCAAATGTGGGGATTACCCGAGCATACCGTTGATAGGACTCAGGGGTTGCATAGCCTATTCACCGAGAGTAGCTATGAGACAACTCATGAGGAACCAAACTGCAATATCCCGAGAGGAGCTCGGAGGACTATGTTTCTTCGGAGACCCATGCACGGTTGCTAACTCATTGGTTGTGCGAAGAGCATGGGAGAAACCAGTCTTTACGATAGAGAGATAGGAAAAGCTCGAGTAGCTGTCTCCAGTGACTATATGAGGAGTGGAGATGGAAAAGAGGGATGTCGCAACCATCCACCTCACTCGCTACATGTTCAAACAGTGAAGAGCTGCAAAATCAAGTTGACGCCTTGACCCAGAGGATAGAAATCATGGGAGCCCAGATGAGGGCCCTTAAAGAAAGAGAGAAAGAATCTATCCTCACCATAGATGGTCTACGAAGGCAATGCAAGAAAAAGGATCATGAAATAGAGCGCCTCAAGGATCAGTGTGTTGATTCTAACGAGCAAGCTATCTGAGCATCCAAAGTTGCTAGAACCAGCTCGGATGGCCAACTTCAGGAAATAATCACCAAATTAGCACGCCTTGAGGTTGAATGTGCAAAACAGGCTCAAACGAACAAGGATTTACTACAAGACCTCACAAGGACTCGGTTAGAAATACGCCAAGAGCGAGAGGCCAACTAGAGGCTTAGCAGAAGTCTCGCTGAGCTATGCTGCAAAGAAAGAGATGAGTTAGCTCAGTATGGCCAAGTACTACGAGAAAAGGACTGAGCCCTTGCAAAGCTCGACGAGTTGCAAGCCATGGTCGTTCATCAAGAGGCGAAGATCAAAGAGGCTCAAAAGTACAGTGAAGATATGAATCAGGCGGTCCAGAAGCAAACTGAAGCACTTGCTCGTCATGTCCAGGAAGCCGAAAGAGAGTTGCATAGAGATCAAGACCCTCGTGTGGGTTTCTTTAGGCTTTTTCGTTTCTATCAAAAGTTGCTTCATAGTATGGAATAGGGGAATGTACACTTTCTACGGATAAATGAAATTTTTTTATTCAACAATTGTCTACTTGCATGCATAGCATTCATTTGCATATTTAATTTCCCCTCCTTCACTTTTAACAAACAAGATAATAAAAAGGAAGGGTTAACTGACACGTCTTCCAAATCAGAAGAATGGAGAGAAAGCCGCTTTTGATCAAGCTCTTCCCAACGGTCGATCCATCGCAAGAGGATAATAAGCCTCGATCGTTGGTCCTCAAAATCAATAAGCAAGAGGGGGCAAGGACACCTGTGCGACTATTTATGCCACGTCCTTTCCCCTACGAATCAAATAAAGTTATACCGTGGAGATACGGGGAATCTTTACCAATAAAGGAGGATATCTCCAATATAGCTGGTATTGGGGGCATGACTAAAAGTGGAAGGGTCTACTCCCCCAAGGACCTAGAAGAGGATGCCCCTAAGAATAAAGGAAAAAACAAACAGACTGAAGAAAAAGAAAATGAAGAATCCAAGGAGGAGACCGAGGAATTACTCCAGTTCATAAGATAAAGCGAGTATTCCATTATTGATCAGCTCAATCACACACTTGCAAAGATAACTCTATTATCTCTAATGATGAGGAAGAACTCATAGTATATCCCAAGAAAAGGTTGAGAGGATCGTCGGTCACATTACGGCAAGCGACCACCTCACCTTCACAGAGGAAGAACTCCCCCTCGAGGGGTCAAGCCACAACAAACCCTTGCACATTTCCATCAAGTGCAAGGAGTACCTCATTGCTAAAGTTCTTGTGGATAACAGGTCATCCTTGAACGTGATGCCCAACTGCACACTCGACAAGTTAACTATCCAAGGAACCCGTTTGCGCTCAAGTAGCACTATCGTTCTAGCCTTCGACAGATCCAAGCGAGAAGTAGTGGGGGAAGTCAATTTGCTGATCCAAGTCGGACCCACTATCTTCAGCGTCGATTTCCATGTAATGGACATTACTCCGGCATATAGTTGTCTCCTCGGCAGACCTTGGATTCATGACGCTAAGGCAATACCTTTAACGCTCCACCAGAAATTCAAGTTTATAGTGGACGAAAAACTGGTCACGGTCCAAGCAGAAGACGATATCCTGATCAGTGGACTGTCTACCCAACCTTATGTGGATGCTACTGAAGAGGCCCTTGAAACATCTTTTCAAGCGCTCGAAATTGCCAGTGTAGAGAGACTTCCCAATAATATGAAGGTAGCCCGCATGATGATGAGGCATGGTTACCATCCTGGCCAAAGATTGGGGGAAGATTCCCAAGGGATGAGGGAACCCCAGAGTTTAAAGATAACCTCTTTAAGTGCGGCCTAGGATATGACCCTGCAAAAGGCTGAGCAGAAAGAAGAAAAGGGAAGTCTACCCTCCGCACACTCAAGCAGATATTCCAAAGCGGAGGGATGCAAGCATCAAGAGCTACCCTAGTCATTAGGAGATCTTTTTCTTTGCTTAAGGGATGTAAACCGAGCGATTGTTAGAGATTATCCCCCGGGGCTGGCCCGACGCCTGGGCATTTTAGGGCACATATTCCCTTATTAATTAATAAAGAATACATTTCTTACTATCTGCTTCTCTTCTTGCTACTTCATGTCTAGACCTCATAATAACCTTGTCTAAACAAACAAAAGAAAGGAAGAATAAAAGCGCGTTCAAATAATCAAAATGTACCATTGCCAATACAATCAATCTGGTCGATTAGAAGCACAAAATAAGGTTTTACCTCATCATGAATAAAACCATGTTTCCCCAATATTGTGAAGAAATAAAAAAAAACAAAGAAGAAAAGAAGAAGCCCATAGAAGCCAAAGGCCAAAAGAAAAGGGCAATAAACCCTGTAGGAAACCCACAAAGGGGACTATGCAAAAGATAGGGTCAACCCGTTAGGACACCCAAACAAAAATAAAGGGTAGCCTAGGCAAAAGTTAGGGTTACAAAATGAGGTCCGCTAGGATTCCCTAAACAAAAAAGAAAAAGAAAGTAACCTAGACAAAAGATAGGACCAAAACACAATATCCTAGTTCGAAAACCCAAAGGGCGATCTAGGGAAATCGATCAGCCATAAAAGCAATTGAAATAGGCTAAGGCGCAAATCCAAAAAAAAAAGAGAAAAACGTTTACTTGGACAAAAACTTAAACACTTAGGCCTAACCTTAGCCAGTCGTTCTTACAAAATCTTTTCTGAATAAAATCAACCGTCTAAAACACAAGCCGTTGAATTTATCCTCTACTTCTTTTCTCTTGACCCTCGCAACATTATTCTAACAATTAGTTTGGGAATATGAAGTCGTATAATCAACAAGAGGATTGAAACCTTTAAAGCAAAGAAAAAGGGCTCCAATATGACAAAGGGTGCTCTTCAAAAAAAAAAAAAAAGAAGAGAGAAGAGGAGAAAGTCATTCTTCGGTCACATTACGTTCGGAACGGCACAACTAAGTACAACAGAAAAACGAAGATCAGAGGGCACCCATCTCTATAAGATGCACCAGTTAATCCTTCTGAAAAACTAATAAAATAAGCATTATAAGACATCAAACATGAAAACATTGCATGCATAAAATGTTTTTGAACAAGGTCCTATTTTCTTCAAAAAAAAAATCAGCTAAAATTCGAGACCTTCGTCTCGTCTTCCCAAACCGCTGTCTCCACTCGCGCTGAAACAAGACCGCCATCTCAACATTCAAGACCGCCATCTCGTTTTGGACGAAAACGAGACCGCCTTCTCGCTTGGCGAGAAGGCCGTCTTGACTTAGGTCCAAAACGAGACCGCCGTCTCGAAGTTCCAGACGGCGGTCCCGAGTCTCACAAAATTGAGACCGCTGTCTCGAAATCCCAGACGTGGTCCCGAATTGCAGCGAAAATTCTATAAATAGGGGCCTTTTGGGGGGGGGGGTTCTAAGAACTCTCTCCTGCACTCCTACACACCTTTCTCCCATATTCGAGCACTTTCTTACCAAAATGCATAGAGGCGAGGCTTCAAGAAAAAGAAGGGGTCCTGACCCAAGCGCTTCCACAGTCCCAATCCCACAGAACCCCGAATCAGCTCTCGCCCCAACACCAGACCCGCCTAGAGCACATCCAGGGGTACACGTGGCACCCCATGCTAAAATTGGACTTCGGCATCCTCGCCGAATTCGGATGGGAGGATGATGTTCGTACCTACCTCGACAACATCGGATGGCGCTTCCTCCTCCAGTCTCCCCCCACCCACATTTACCCACAAGCGGTGATGGAGTTTCTCGCCTCCATCACATACTACGAGCTCCCCATGATGGTACCAGGACTCCCGCCGGTCAAGATGGTGTCCTACTACATGAATGGGTCGTACCAGACAACGACCCTAGACGAATTCAACGTGTCTATTTGCTTTGTCCAGCTCGAGGACTTCCTGACCCAGGAATACCGAGGGGCCATCTGCGAGCACCCCCCCACCCTCCTAGCCGGTGAGATGTGGGAGGACCTCACCGGGATGCGCACCTTGCGATCCCTGTTGAAAGGGTCCGCACTCACTCCTGCTCTCCACATCTGCCACAAGTTACTGGCTGGGACTCTCCACGGGCAGAAGGAGATTCAGGGGAAGGTCACCTACCCGGACCTCTTCGCCCTCCACTGCATGAGCCAAGGGCGTCGGTGAAACCCCAACTACTTCTTCGTGAAGGCCCTCAAGGATTTTGGGTGGCGTGCTGTGGGAGCCATCCTCATGGCTCCCCTCATCACCCTGCTGGCAGAAAAATGGGGGTGCAGTGGCGGAGAGAGCCTCTCCTCTGATCTTCGACCCGAGTCTATCAACAGGTCCATACTTGTCAGCATGGGGATGCTGATCTGCCAAGGATCCCAGTTGGCCCTCCACCCCTCGCTAGCCATGACTTTTGACCTCCAGGACCTGGTGGCGATGCAAGATCTCCCAACACCCCCGGAGTTCCAACAACAACAACAACAACAACAACAACAACAACAACAGTATGGGGATGACTTTGCTGGCATCAACCACAACATCCACAGCTTGCGCCAGCAATTCGACTAGATGTCCCTAAGGCAGGACCAGATGTCCCTAAGGCAGGATGTCTTCGAGACGCGGATGTAGACCTTCAGCCAGGTACAGGAAGCGATGAGACAAGACCTGGCACTGTTCTGACAAGAACATCTCGACGCAGTCCGGAACTAGGCAGAGTTCCAGAGACATATGTATCGGCAGTTCCCTCCTCCCGGATCGTCTCCCGGCTCAAGCCCACCGTCTTAGGGATAGGACCCCAAAAATAAATGCTGTAATCAAATTTTACCAAAAATAAAAATTTCTTTCATTCATTCTTGTTCTCTTCCCGAAGAAAAGTCAGCGTAACAAAAAGAGACTAAAAAAGTAAAAAGACTTATGCTTAATCTCGGAAAAGCCAAAATCCAAAATCGCGGGAAAAAAGATAATACCGCGAAAAGAAGGCAGGATTAAAAACACGACAAGTCAACCACATTGACCGAGAGTTTTTCGACGACCAGTAGAGTCAAAATACAAAACAAGACTACTCGCCAACCAACCAACAAACTGGATGAATCCCCGGCAAAAATTGGACAACTACTCCAGAAAAGTCAAAAACAAATATCAAAACACAGGAGAACACATCTCACCACCGGTGCATGAGCTACTGAGTAGTAAGCCGCCACCACCACCAGTCCTATGCAGTGGACTGTACCAGCCTGATGAGGGGTTTATACTCATCCAGCCCAACGCACAGTGGGTTGCAACTACCAGCTTGATGGGGGGTTTATACTCATCCAGCCCGACGCACAACGGACTGCAACTACCAGCCTGATGGGGGGGGGGTTTATACTCATCAAACGAAGGATCGGCTACCGTCAGAAGGAGTATCCTAAGGTTCTACCATGTGTCAACCAAAGGGATCGACTACCCTCAGAAGGAGCATCCTAGATGCGCACAACACAGTCTTTTTCGAAGGGGTCATCTATCACAAGAAGGAGCATCCCGGAGGCATACACTTCTCCCTCAGAGGATCTGTCGGCACAAGACGCAGCATCCGAAGGACAACCGGGCAAAGGGGGTTAACTCCTTCACCTTCCAGCCAATCTCCTTGGCACAACAGGCCAACAACTGGCTAGTCAGGTGAAGGGGGGGCAGCTGTAGACCCCGAATCTTGCCCGGCCTAAAAAATAAGAGCAGAAGACCTCCTATTCGAAGATGGACAGAGCCTAAAAAGCCACTAGGAGAGACTATTATGCCCCATATTAGAGTAGGAAGACTTTTCTGTACAAAAATAATGATTTTTGCCTTTAGGGGTCGAGACCGCCGTCTTGCTTTTCGGGACTGCCGTCTCGACCAATAGTAAGTCGAGACGACCGTCTTGTTTGGCGAGACCCCCCTCCCGTTTGGCGAGATGGCCCTCTCACCATTTGACAAGTTGAGATCGCCGTCTCGCCAAACGAGACCGCCGTCTCGCCACTTATTCAAGTTGAGACCGCCATCCCGAATGGCGAGATTGCCGTCTCGACCTTGCAAGTCGAGACCACCATCTCGACTTGACAGGGGCCAATCCCTATAAATAGGGGGCGCTCTCCCCTTCATTTCACACAGTTCTTCCACTTCTCCTCCTGCAATTTCTCAAAATTCCTCCTCTAGAGCCCCTCCGAAGCATTTCCGGAGTTTTTGAGTGTTTTAAGAGAGCTTTTTATATCGAAAAATCGGCATTGTAGAGCGAATGGTTGCCAAAATGCACCCTATTTTTTACGAGAAGTAATCAAAGCTTGCTCCAGAGGTTTCTTCACACTCTCCCTCTCTTTAATTGTCTTTTTTACTTAAATTAAATTGTGCAATAGCTACTAGGGCCATGTAATCATTATTTTAATTCCACAAATAAAAGGGTAAAAGTGTCATTTCAAAAGTTTATTTATAAAATAACGGGCCTATCATAGGGAACCCGAAAGGGGCGTCATAAGGAAGCTAATACCTTCCTTACACGTAACTAACTACCTTACCCAACTCTGGTTTTGAAGACCAAAGTTGGTTTTTCTTAAAAAACCAACACCTTTTTCTTCTCTTTTTCGATGTTTTTGGTAAAAACATCGGTGGTGACTCCATAAGAACCCTCTAAATCTTGCTCTTAGGGCAACTCGGTTATCGGACGATCTAAAAAGCTCTCTTTTGAAAACCTCTTCCTTAGGTTTAGCCTGGTTATCAGACAACCTAAAGGTGTTGTAACCTCACCCACAAAAACGCGAAAACGGGAAGTCAGAACCATCGCGTCGCTCCGATCACCTCTTTTGACGGCGGCGACAACATGTTTTATTTGCTTGGCTTTAATAACTGTTGTTTGCTTATTTTACGCAATTTTTTGAAATACAAACTGTACACAAACCTTTGCACACAATAGCTCCCCCTATACCTGGGGGCAAGTGGGAAATCCATAGGGAGTGGGTGGCAGGTACAATTTGTTGTAGTGAGGGTCATGAGCCCACCGGTATGATCAGAAACCACCATTCAAGTTGATAACCTTCCTTTTTTTGCACAAAGACTGACTACGGCCTTAGTGCCATGCATGGTCAGAAGGCTGGAGAGTGGGGACCATATAATGGGGGCACCTTGGGGCCTGGCCTTGGTGAGGAAAATTAGAACTAACTTGACTATGCACTCTTCTGCAGGAGACCCCTACCTGGTAATTAAAACGTCATCCTACTTGTTCGCGGATGAGTGAATTGTGTGTGCATTTGCTTGTTGCACTTGATTACATAGCATAACCATACAACAGATAAAAAATAGAAAAACCATAAAAATATTTTCACAATACACACCTTTATTTCGGACAGTCTGCCTTTTAGCTAGCTTGGTTTTAGGGTCTTTGAAAGCTAAGTAGCCACGCAGTCCGACAGAAGAGATAAGGGACGTTAAAATTATTCTTTCGCAATAAACCATTTTATCTCAGAAATTTGCCTTTTAGCTAGCCTAGTTTTAGGTTCTTTGTAAAATAAGTAGTCACGCAGTCCGACAGAAGAGATAAAAGGTTATAAAACAAATAAAACCGAATAAAATCAACTAAGCCCAATAAAGTAAAAATGGGATCTTGTTCACAAGCATCAAATTCATAAAACATCCATATAGGTAGTTTATTTTCTTGAAAAAAATACAAAAAACTAAACACTATCATGCATCATGTAGAAATAAAACATGATAATGTTTAACTCCTCTCCGCATCTTCCATAAGCTACTAGTAGGGACTATCCATGTGAAAGTAATGAAGATCTTATTGAATTACTTTGGCAAAGATCTTGTTGATTTGATGAAGTCAAGAATGGAGTCAAAGGCAACTTTGTGGCAGTCAAAGGTCACTTAGATAAAAGAGTAGAGGGATTAGTGTGTCTGCAGCTCTGCTTAGGTATAATCATTTTTATCTTTCTGCTGCATGAGGTTTCTTCACTTAAAAGATTTTGAAAAATGCCTCTAAAAATGTTTTAACGGTTAAAAACAAAGTATTTTGATAAAAGCTTTCTTAATCAACTATTTTAACTAATAACATATAAGCTTTATCAACTAAAATGTTCTTCACACTTGTATAACAGGTTTTTAACTGATATAACTTCGAAATAACCGATTGTTTTCATTAAAGGAAGTTTTGAAAACCTTCAGTCAGTATTTTAACTGATACAGTTTCGAAATAACCGATTAAAATCACTTAAAATGTTCAGAGAAGTGTTCTGGCAGTATTTTTATCGATACAACTTCGAAATAATCGAGTAAAACCACTTGGAGTATTGTATGATCGATCAGAATGAGCATATGACCGATCAAAACCAGATATGATCAATCAGAATTAAGTTATGACCGATCAAAATCATTTTAATCGATTAAAACTGCATCGATCAGAATGAGCATATAATGAATCAAAACCAGATATGATCAGATCAAATTAAGTTATGACGTTAAAATCATTTTAGTCGATTAAAGCTGCATTTCAATAAATTAAAACAACTTTAGAAATTTTGTGCTAAGCATTTTAATCGAT
>OY731403.1:38900238-38971110 GCA_963425845.1 Sphenostylis stenocarpa
GAAAACAAAAATTTCTCCATCTTCCAGACTTAGATAAGAAGCCTCACAAAGTCAGAAGCTCAAAACTAATCAAGGATTAGACCCCCAAGAGAAAAATTCCCCAGGGATCACCAAAAAGAAAAGAGAAAAAATATCTTTTCATCCAAAGAAAAAGCCAATGTGCATAAAAGGCGCACATACAAATCCATTCCCCAGCAGAAATAAGAGTATAGGCAAAGCCAGCTCAAACAACAAACATCCAACAAGGAGTCAAAAACTCAATTCCTCCCTAGGGGGGCAATTCAAAATAGATCCCCGGAATGAAATTAATTCCCCATTGGATCATAAAAAAGAAAAATCCCCAGCGAGCCTACCAAATGAAGGCAAAACTACAAGTTTATATCCTCAGGGAATCGCGTATAAATTCCCAAATACAGAAATCCCCGGTCAAGACCGGATGACTAAAAGAAAAAGCCAAAACAATGAAATCCCCGGTAAAACCGGATGACTAAAACAAAAAAAAAGTCAAAAAGAAAATCAATCACTCCCGATGGAATAGGCGCATGATCAGAGACAATAAGCCGCCAACACATCTCCAAAAACCGGATGATGGTTTGTACTCATCAAAAGATTGACTGCCAAAAGGAGAATTCTAAAAGCCTTGCAAAAATGGGGCTCGAGAGTTTAGCAAACGCGAACTCAAACATAGTGGGGAAAAGTACCCACAAAAATCTAGCAAATGCAGACTCGAACCAGGTGGGGGTTTGTACTCACAAGAGCCTTACAAAAGAAGGTTCGGATCAGATGAGGGTACATTCTCATCAAACCAGATAGGGGTTGGTACCTATCAAAACTATTCATCATCCAAAGGATTGGCTTCCTCACCGAAGGAGCATCTTGCAAACCAAAGGATCGGCTACCTCTCCAAAGGAGCATCCAGCACACCGAAGGATCGGCTACTTCTCCAAAGGAGCATCCTCCAAACCGAAGGATCGGCTACCTTACCGAAGGAGCATCCTGCAGACCGAAGGATCGACTACTTCTCCAAAGGAGCATCCTCCAAACCGAAGGATCGGCTACCTCACCGAAGGAGCATCCTGCAGACCGAAGGATCGGCTAACTCACCGAAGGAGCATCCTGTACACCGAAGGATCGGCTACCTCACAAAAAGAGCATCCTGCGCACCGAAGGATCGGTTACCTCACCAAAGGAGCATCCTGTAGACCGAAGGATCGGCTACCTCACCGAAGGAGCATCCTGCAGACCGAAGGATCGGCCACCTCGTCGAAGGAGCATCCTGCAAACCGAAGGATCAGCCACCTCTCCGAAGGAGCATCCTAAGGCTTCACACTCGTCAACCACAGGATCAGCTACCGCATCGAAGGAGCATCCTGGAGGTTCACATTCATTATCCGAGGGGTCAGCTACCGTATCAAAGGAGCATCCTGAAGCTTCACACATATCGACTGAAGGATCAGCCTCCCCAGCAAGGAAGCATCCTGAAGACAACCTATCAAAATATTTATCATCCGGAGGATCAACAAGGAGCAGCATCCGAAGGATAACCGGGCAAAAGGGTTAACTCCTTCCCCTACCAACTAATTTTGTCGGCATATTAAAACCGACAAATTAGTTAGGCAGGCAAAGGGGGGGCAGCTGTAGACCCCTAATTTTGCCCGGCCTCTCAAAATAAAAGCTAGAGGAACTTCACCCGAAGATGGAGTTCATCAGGCTTCCCAAAACGAGAAGGACCTCCCACAACAAAAGACGGAGTTCACTCATTCACACAATAAAAGCCAAAAGAGACTTCCTACACAAAGACAAAGCTCGCCCAACATTTCAAATGAAGGCCAGGAAGACTTCCTACACGAAGATAAAGCTTCAACGGACATATATCGGCACCAATCCACGTCCGAAAACGGCAAGGAAAGCTTCCCGGGGTCCCAAAATACAAATGCTGGACAAAACAGGTCGAGACCACCATCCCAGGGTTGGGACGGCCGTCCCAACTGAAATTAAGCAGTTGGGACGCGCGTCCCAAATGTGGGACGGCCGTCCCAAGTGCCAATTTTCGTTTGAGACGTGCATCTCAGGAGGGGGTCCCAGTATGTGCATTTTTGCCATTTGAGACGGCCGTCCCAACCCAGACGGCCGTCCCAAAGTTCCAGGCAGCGAAAAAAGCTATAAATAGGAGCCTCATTTGTCTCATTTCACACACCTCAAACACAGACACTTCAGAAGAGCTCTGAAACACTCAGAGCACTTGTCTACTTCTCTCCCTCTCTCGAATGATCTTTCCGATTGCCTTAAATAGGTAACAATCGGTTAAGGAATTATATTCCGGCATTTGATTCTTCTTTAAATTTTTAGTGGAGTCGATCTTGTATTGGTGAGGAGAGTCTGTATAGAGAGAGGGGTTGCCAAAACGCAGCCTCATAGTTCGAGATTCTCAATATAAAGCTTGCTACGGAGGTTCTTTTCAATTCCCTTCTCTTTTATTGCTTTATTTATTGTTTTATTTTATTTATTATGTCATGTAGAATAAAATCATGTAGATAGTCATTTTAATATCTCTTTTATTGCTTTATTTAGCTTTATTTATATAAAATTATGTAGATAGTCATTTCAATATTATGCAATAAAATAGGGTAATCGCGTAATTTCTCATAATCTTCACTTAATGAATTAATCCGTCATAGGGAACCCGAAAGGGGCGTTGTGGGGTGCTAACACCTTCCCCACACGTAACTAACTCCCTTACCCAACTCTGGTTATAACGGCCAAGTTGTTTTTTTTATATAAAATTAACGCCTTTGTTTTTCCTTTTCCAATGTTTCTGGTCAAAATATTGGTGGCGACTCCATAAGAACCCCTTTTCGAAAACCTTGCTTTTATTAGAGGATAATTCAATTGTCAAACACCTCGGAAGCAATGAACACATTTTAAAACAAATACGCGAGTCTAAACCATCTTTTCGCGACCGCTCGCATAAACGTTCGAGACGTCCTCCGACGTCGGAAAGGGATGCCGGCGACAATACTCATTAACCGAGGGGTCGGCTACCGCAAGAAGGAGCATCCTGAGTCTCTACCACTTGTCAGTCGAGGGGTCGACTACTGTAAGATGGAGCATCCCAAAGCTACAAGCAACCGGATGGGAGTTCATACTCATCAACCGAGGGGTCGGCTACCGCAAGAAGGAGCATCCTGAGGTTCTAACCACTTTTCAACCAAAGGGGTCGACTACCGCAAGAAGGAGCATCCCAGAGGCTCACACCTTTTTCATCCAAAGGGGTCGGCTACCGCAAGAAGGAGCATCCCAGAGGTTCACACCTTTTTTGTCCAAAGGGGTCGGCTACCACATGAAGGAGCATCCTAGAGGCACACACATATTTTTTGTCTGGAGGGCCGGATACCAAAAGAAGGAGCATCCGAAGGACAGCCGGGCAAGAGGGTTAACTCCTTCACCCTCCAGCCAAACTTTTTGGCATGTTGAGCCAACAGTCGACTAGTCAGGTGAAGGGGGGACAACTGTAGACCCCAGATCTTGTCCGACCTCAAAATAAAGAGCAAAAGACTTTCGTTGGAAGATGGGCAAGGCCTAAAAGGTCCCTAGAATTGATTAACAGGCCCCATATTAGAATAGGAATGATTTTTCTACACGAAAAATAAGAAATTCTACCTAAAGGGCTGAGACTGTCGTCTCGTTTGGCGATTGCCGTCTTGCTATAGACTAAGGGAAAGACCGCCATCTCGCCACTCGCCAATGGTGAGACGGCCATCTCTCCACTTGCCAAAGGCGAGACCTCCATCCCGTTTGGTGAGACGGTAATCCCGACCTTGTCAGGTGAGATAGCTGTCCCAACCTGATAGGCACGAATTTCTATAAAAGGGGGGGACTTCCTCACTCTTTTCAAAACATTCTTCCATTTGTCCTTCTGCACTTCTTTGAAATTACTCTCCTAGGACCCCTCTGAAGCATTTCCAGAGTTTCTTAGTATTCTTAGAAAGCGTTCTGTAGTGTTGCGAGGAAGAGCGATCAACATTGTAGAGCGGGGGATTGCCAAAAAGCACCCTATTTTCAAATAATTCACTATTAAAGCTTTCTTCAAAGGTTCCTATATACTCTCTTCCCTACTTTACTATTTTTTAGATAGTATTGTTGTGCATTAATCACTTAGGGCCATGTAGTCAATATTTTAATTTTCTAAATAAATAAATAAGGGTAAAAGCACAATTTATAGTTATTCTTTCTTCGTATAAATAGTCCATCATAGGGAACCTGAAAGGGGCGTTGTAGGGAAGCTAATACTTTCCCTATACATAACTAACTCCCTTACCCGACTCTGGTTGTAATGGCCAAAGTTGGTTTTTCTAAACCAATGCCTTCTTTTTTTCTTCCTTTTCCAATGTTTCTAGTAAAAACATTGGTCGCGACTCCTCGAACCTTTTGAAAACCTCGCCTTTAGGTCTAGCCCGGTTATCGGACAACCTAAAGGTGTTGTACCTCACTTTTAAAAAAACGCGAGTCAAAAGAAACCATCGTGTCGCTCCGACCGCCTCTTTTGATGGCGGCGACGGTAACTAATAAAAAGCGATAAAATAGAATAAGGGATGTGAGGGAACCTACGAAGCAATCTTTTTATAAAATATTCTTGAAAAGGTGCTTTTTGGCAAACCCTACGCTCTACAATGTAGCTCACTCCTCTCTCGAAGCACTTTAGAACGCTTCCTAAAACCCCAAACTCTTAAAATGCTTCAGAGGGGTCCTAGGAGAGTATTTTGAGAAGTATGCAGTTGGAGAAGTCGTAGAATAGTGTGAAAATGAGGTGAAGGTCCCCCCTTTTATAGAAATTCACACCTGTTAGATCGGGATTGCCATCTCACCTGACAAGGTCGAGATTGTCATCTCAACTTTTGGGACCACCGTCTCACCAAATGAGACGGCGATCTCGCCTTTGTCAAGTGGCGAGACGGTGGTGGCGAGACGGCAGTCTCCTCAAACGAGACGACAGTCTCGCCCTTAGCGAACGACTAGACAGCGGTCTCGCCAAACGAGATGGCAGTCTCGACCCTTTGGGTGGAATTTCTTTTTTTTTTTGCGTAGAAAATCTTTTTCTATTCTAATATGGGGCCTATTGATCAATCCTAGGGACTTTTTAGGCCTTGCCCTTCTTCGAACGAAAGTCTTATGCTTTTTATTTTGAGTCCGGGCAAGATTTGGGGTCTACAGCTGCCCCCCCTTCACCTAACTAGCCAACTATTTGCTCAATATGCCAAAAAGATCGACTGGATGGTGAAGGAGTAAACTCTCTTGCCCGGTTGTCCTTCGGTTGCTTCCCTTGTCGTGGTAGCCGACCTTCCGGATGCTAAGTGTGATCCTCTGGGATGCTTCTTTGATGCGATAGCTAACCCCTTTGGTTGATGAGTATGAACCCCCATCTGGTTGTAAAGTCTAGTTTAAGCCCCCTTTTGTAAGGCTTGATGAGTACGCACCCCCATCTAGTTTGATGAGTATGAACCCCCGTCTGGTTGTTATAACCTTGGGATGCTCCTTCGATGCTATAGCTGATCCATTGGTTGCAAAGTCTGGTTTAAGCCCCTTTTTGTAAGGCTTGATGAGTACGCACCCCTATCTTGTTTGACGAGTACAAACGTTGTTAGAAATGTAGGCTGAGATCAAGAGGGGGGTGAATTGATCTTTGAAAGATTTTTGCAATTTTGTGATTATCTATTTCAAAGATTAAGATTTCTGACCAGTTCTTGAATCACACACATCAAGCAATCAAAATAAAAGCAGTGACATAATTAAAAGAGAATGTTTGGGAATTTAGTTTCGCCTTTTTCTGCGGTTTATTCTTTTTTTGGGATAGAGCATAAGCCTTTTTACTTTTAGTTTCTTTTTAGTACGCTGACTTTTTTGAAAGAGACTAAAGGCAAATAACTTAACCAAAAGATTTTATTTATATATCATGAATTTTGTACAGCAAATATATATACAACAGTGTTCCTAAGGTGGCGGCGGGCTCAACTGTGACGCTGAAGACGACTCAAGAGGAGGAAACTATTGGAGCATGTGCCTCTGAAACTCCTCTTGGCTTCGGATCATGTCGAGCACATGTTGGCCGATCATGTCCAGGATCTGTATCACTCCTTCCTCCCTCTGGCTGATAGTCTCTAGCCGCGTCTCGAAGACGTCCTGTCTCAGGGACATCTGATCTACCTGCTGGCGGATATCGTCCATGTGACGATGGACATCGGGAAAGTCATCCCCACACTACTGCTGCTCAAACTCCGGGGGCATGGGGATCTCTGCCGACTCATCTAGGTCCCGGATGTCCAATGTCATGGCGAGCGCCGGGTGGAGGGTCAACTCGGACCCTTGCCTGATGAGCATGCCCATGCTGACAAGCATGGACCCGCTAATAGGCTCGGGTTGGAGGATAGAGGGAATGTCCTCCCTGTTGGCACATCCCCATCTCTCGGCCAGCGAGGTGATGAGGGGAGCCATGAGGATGGCTCTAACGGGGTGGCTCCCGAATCCCTTCAGCGCCCTCAGGAAAAAGTAGTCAGGATTACACCGCCGTCCATGAAGCATGTAATGCAGGACAAAAAGATCAGGCTGGGTGATCTTCCCCTAACTCTCCTTCCAGGCGTGCATCGTCCTCGTTAGTAGCTTGTGACAAATGCGGAGAGGAGGGCTGAGGGCCGACCCTTTCATCAGGGACGGCAGGATTTGCGACTCGGTGAGGTCCTCCCAAATCTCACCGGTTGTGAGGGCAGCTGGTCGTTCACAGATGGCTCCTTGGTACTCTGGCGTCAGGGTGTCCGCGGGCTGGTGTAAGCCCATGGTGACGTTGAACTCATCCAATGTCATCGTCCGATAGGTCCCGTTCATGTAGTACAAGACCATCGTCGCCAGAGGGACACCCGGGGACAGTGCCGACATATCCACCATCGTGACGGAGGCGAGGAACTCCATCATGGCCTCGCGGTAGATGCGGGTAGGAGGGTCCTGGAGGAGAAAGGCCCACCCAATGCAATTGATGTAGTCTCATACATCCTCAACCGAACTCGTTCAAGATGCTGAAATTTAAGCGCAGTAGGGGGTGCCAGGAGTAGCTCCTAATATGATCCAGTCTGGCCTGGTGTTGCGGCATGAGCTGAGTCGGGTCTGGCGGGGCTTGTGCTGTTGGGGTGCACTGACCGGATCCCCGACCTCTCTTCCAGGGCCTAGAAGACTCTCCTGGTTGCATTTTTCTCAAAGACACTAAAAAATGTATGAGGATGTACGAGAGGATGCAGAAATGAGATGCTTTGAAACTGAACCAAAAGCCCCTATATATAGAAAAAAAATTTTGGTCGGGACCGCCGTCTAAAATTCAGGACGATCGTCTTGAATTTTTGGGGTTCGGGACAGCCGTCTGGAATGTCGAGACGGCGGTCTCGCCCTTCGCGAAATGGTGAGACAGCGGTCTCGCCAAACGAGACGGCGGTCTCACCTTTAGTGAATGACAAGATGACAATCTCGCCAATGTTAGAATCGCGCAGCGGAATGTTCGCGTGGTCGGACAAAAACCAAGAGGGGGGGTGAATTGGATTTTTAATAAAAATTAGGTTTTCAAAATTTTCCCCAAATTTTACCGATTAAAAACTGCGTAAATGTAAATAGAGAAGAGTAGAGAAGATTACACAGTAGGTTTATACTGGTTCGGATCAAAAGACCCTACGTCCAGTTGCTAATCACTCAAAAGAGGATTAACGCTGTCACTAAGAACAAATTGTTACAAACAGATTACAAATGAACAGATAAAGATCAGAAAACACCTCTCTTGAAATGCACAAGAGATGAAGAACAGCTTTCCCTAGAGACGGCACAGCACACAATCCACTAAGAACTCCACTTAGTGATTCTTATCGCTTCTAGCCTCACACCAGAGTTCCAAAAGCCCCCTTTCCTTGCAACAAACAGTTCTCCGGCACTCACAACACTTAACTTTTGTATGGAAAGAGTTGTTCTTATTTTCTGAGTGCCAAAGCAGAGTTTAAGTAGGGAAATTAGGGTTTAGGAATTGGGGATTTCGAAACTAGGGTTCTTGGTAATTGGGTTTTCGAAAATAGGGTTAATTTGAAATTTAAAATGAAAAACAGGACTCGAAATAATCGATTATTTGGAGTGATAATCGATTAAAACAGAGCCAAATACGTCGAACCCAAACCTCTCTGGATTAATCGATTATTTGGTGAAATAATCGATTATCTCGTACGGATCGAGTACAAAACAATCGATTATTTTGTCTGTTTTAATCGATTAAAACAGTGAGTTTGTATAGAAAGTGTTTTCTCACTGTTTTAATCGATTATTTACCTATATAATCGATTAAAGCCGAGCCTAAATGATAAATTTGAGCTTTTTGAAGCTTCTAAGTTACAGACTATGTACCATGCTATCTTAGACTCTAAAAATACGGACTCAATCTTAAATAAAACAGAGTTATTACAATACAATTATCACCAATCTTCAATCTTCAATATTCTAAGTCTTTAGTTCTTGGATCATCATCAAAATCCATTCTTCATATTCATCAAGTGCAACATCAAGTCCTTGAATTGTCAACAATCTCCCCCTTTTTGATGATGATCAAAATTTTCTTTTAAAGCCCTTTGTAATAACCTGTTTTATCTGTCATACTAACAAACACATTAAACATACCAGATAAAATTTAAAATTGAATCATAGGCTTTAAATTTTTCTCCCCCTATTTTGATTATAATCAAAAAGAACTCTGCAACATCAATCATAAGAGCTCCCCCTCAAAATATGCATAAGTTAGAGAAAGCTCCCCCTCAATCATAGCATGAAAGAAACATCAAATTTTATTTCACAATCATTCAACCATTACAACATCAAGACAATAACAAAAGAAAATACATTGATTCTCTCTATATCAGACAGTTTTAATCGATTATTTCTAGCAAATAATCGATTGTCAGAGGCATTTAATCAATTATTTCACGAAATAATCGATTATTCCAGAGGAGAATACCCTGTTTTGGACGTTTTGAGAAAAAATAATCGATTATTACTTCCAGTAATCGATTATTCCAGAGGCTATATCAAGTTTTTAAGGTTTTTACACATTATAACCTATGAATATCCTACAACACGAATTTTAACATAACAATCATCCAAAAACAGTCAAATTAAGCAGAATTTAAGCTATTTCTAATATCCCTAAGTCTCTTCTAAGATCATAGAATCTATCCTTTGGTAGAGGCTTAGTAAATATATCTGCTAATTGACGTTTAGTGTCTACATACTCTATCTTACAGTTTCCTTTGCTGATATTATCTCTTAAAAAGTGATGTCTAATCTCAATATGTTTAGTCCTAGAGTGCATTACTGGATTCTTAGTTAGATTGATTGCACTCGTATTATCACACATTAAGGGTATGTCATTTAAATATATACTATAATCCTCTAACTGTTGTTTCATCCACGGAATTTGAGCACAACAACTACCCGTCGCAATATATTCAACTTCGAGTGGTAGATAAAGCTACACATGCTTGTTTCTTAGAATGCCATGATATTAAGGATGAACCTAACAAATGACATGTCCCACTAGTGCTTTTCCTATCAATTTTACATCCACCATAATCAGCATCGAATATCCTAATAAACTAATACAAGCATCAGACGGATACCACAAGCCAAACCCAAGTAGTTCCTTTTAAGTATTTTAAAATATGTTTTACTGCAATTAGGTGAGATTCTTTAGGACAAGCCTGAAATCTAGCACACACACAGCAGTAATGCATAATATCAGGTCTACTAGCGTTAAGTATAATAGTGATCCTATCATACCTCTATACGTAGTTTGATTAACTTCCAAACCTGATTCATCCTTGTCTAGATAGCATGAAGTTCCCATGGGTGTGTTAGCTTCCTTTGAGGTGTTCATACCAAACTTTTTGAGAATCTCCTTGTAGTATTTAGTTTGAGAGATGAAAGTGCCATCTTTAAGTTGCTTGATTTGAAGTACAAGGAAGAATGTTAATTCTCCCATCATAGACATTTCAAACTCTCCCTGCATAATCTTAGCAAATTCTGGCCACAGGAGCATAAGTTTCATCATAATCTATACCTTCCTCCTGACAATAGCCTTTTGCAACAAGTCTGGCTTTATTCTTTGTTATATTACCATCTTCATCAAGCTTATTTCTGAATACCCATTTAGTTCCAATAACTTGATGTGACTCTTCTCTTGGGATTAGTTCCCAGACTTGATTCCTTTCAAATTGGTTAAGTTCTTCTTGCATGGCTATGCACCATTGATCATCTTTAAGTGCTTCCTCAATGTTTTTAGGTTCAATCTGTGACACAAAAGCAACAGACATACAGAAATTATTCATATTTCTAGTTCTTACCCCTTTTGAGATGTCCCCTATAATGTTGTCCATTGAGAGTCCTCTAGGTGATTGCCATTCTTTTGCTAATTGAGGAGTTTGAGAAGGCACATTATCTTCCAAGTATAATTCATCAAGGGCCTCTCTTATATATTCATCATCACCTGCAAGTCTTTTATTTGACTCAAGAGGATTTCCCCCAAGGTCTACAATCTCATCAAAGGTAACATGTATAGATTCTTCTATATTCAAAGTTCTCCTATTAAACACTCTATATGCCTTGCTAGTTAAAGAATAACCTAGAAAAATGCCCTCATCGGCTTTTGAGTCAAATTTTCCTAGATTGTCCTTTCCATTATTTAGCACAAAACATTTACATCCAAAAATCTTTAAATGAGCAACATTAGGTTTTCTACCATTAAACAATTCATATGGAGTTGATTTTATAATTGACCTAATGAGCATTCTATTTAAAACATAGCATGCAAGTGCTAACCGCATCAGCCCAAAAATATTTTGGAACATTAGATTCATTTAACATAGTTCTTGCAAGTTCCTCTAATGACCTATTTTTCCTCTCAACTACACCATTTTGTTGGGGAGTCCTAGGAGCAGAAAAGTTATGTAATATACCATTTTCCTCACAATAATTCTCAAACTTTTCATTTTGAAACTCACCACCATGGTCACTTCTTAAAACTTTAATTCTTAGGTCTTTCTCATTTTGTATTTGTTTAGCAAACTTTCTAAAGACCTTAAAAGCTTCACTTTTCATAGTTAGGAAAAATGTCCAAGTGTACCTAGAGTAATCATCAACAATTACAAGTCCATAATAATTTCCACCAAAGCTTTTTATCCTAGAAGGTCCAAATAAATCTAAATGTAATAATTCTAGGGGTTTTGAAGTGGAAATCACATTCTTTGATTTAAATGATGATTTAACTTGTTTACCTTTTTGGCATGCATCACACAATCTATCTTTTTCAAATTTCAATTTAGGCAATCCAATAACTAAGTCTTTTGATATCAATTTATTCAAATGATGCATGTTTATATGAGCCGCTCTTTTATGCCATAACCAAGGGTTTTCTTCCTTAGCAACTAAACATGTTATACTAGACTCATGTAAACAATCCAAATCAATCAAATATATATTGTTATGCCTAATGCCTTTTAATTCTACTTTTTCGGAATCTATTAAATGTATGGTGCAAAATTGGCTTTCAAAAGTTACCTTGAATCCTTTGTCACACAATTGGCTTATGCTAAGAAGGTTATGCTTTAGCCCATCAACAAGAAGCACATCCTTAATCTCCAATGTGTTTGCACCACCTATGTTTCCAATTCCGAGAATCTTCCCTTTGTTGTTATCCCCATAAGTCACATATCCTTGTTCTTTGGCTTTGAAACTTACAAATTTCGTTTTATCTCCAAGTCATATGTTTTGAGCATCCACTATCAAGATACCACATAGACTTCTTTGATTTGGAAGTTTCCTACAACACAAGAACATATAAACTTAGGTCCCCACAACTTTTGGGTCCTTGGGGTTAGAGACATAACAATCTATTTAAATACTCGCAAAACTTCTTTTAATTAATCTGCTGGTTTAATTAATCTGTTAAAAGATTCTTTTAATCTGTTAAAAGTGCAGTTTTAATCTGTTAAAACGCCTTTTAATCGATTAAAACGCAGTGTAGAAAATTTTTTAAGTTGTTTTAATCGATTGAAACGAGATTTAATCGATTAAAGAGTTCTGATCGGTCATAACTAAATTCTGATCGATCATAATCGATTCTGATCGGTCATAATTGCATTCTGATCGATCATCCTGACTCTTTAAATGATTTTAATCGATTGAAACGTGTTTTAATCGATTGAAAAGAATTCTGATCGCTTATAATTTGATTCTGATCGATCATCCTCGACTCTTTAAGTGATTTTAATCGATTGAAACGTGTTTTTAATCGATTTAAAAGATTCTGACCGCTCATAATAAAAATCTGATCGATCACAATGAGTTCTAAATGATTTTAATCGATTAAAAACAAGTTGTATCGATTAAAATACTGTAAAAACACTTCTTTGAACATTCTAAGTGATTTTATTTGGTTCTTTCAAAACTGCATCGCTTAAAAACATGTTTTAAGAAAGCTTTTGTAAAAAAAACTTTGTTTTTAGTTGTTTAAAACAATTTTAGAGGCTTTTCGCAAAAATCTTTAAGTGAAGAACCTTCATGCAATAGAAAAGATAAAATGTTTTTACCTAATCATTCTGTTTAAAACATACTAAATGATCCATTTTCTTTGAATAAATACAAGATACAAATAGTTCATTTAACTATAGGAACCCAAATATATTTACCTTTAGGAACACCAAAATGTTTGATTTTACACTTATTTGAAGTGTGACCTTGTTTCATGCAATAAAAACATGCTTTTGATGTAGCTATGGAATAAGATGCATTATTTACATGACATGCTCTAGTTCCTTTTTCTACCCATACTCTTTTCTTTTTAGATTTACTCTTTTTCAAAGGAACTCTTTGATTTACATTATTTTGAGCAATTACCATTTCATGCTTCTTAAGATCATCAATTTCTTTTTCGGCTTTGTCAAGCAAATGGTTAAGAATATCTATGTCATATTCATGCTCTTTACAATTTGCACAAGCTAAGTCCTTATTCTCATCTAAGCATACAATTTTCGTATTAGCTACCTCCTTTTCTTCTAAACATGCAATTTTCAATTTTAAGGACTCATTTTCCTTTTCGGATCTTCTTAGATTTTTCTTTACAACTTTATATTCTTTTTTCATATCCATAAATGCAGTAAATAACTCATTATAAGCATTTTGCAATTCATCATGGTCATTTTCTTCACTAGAGGATGAATCGGAATCACTAACCTCAAAATCCGAAGAAATGTTGTTATTTGCCATCAAGCAAATGTTTGCTTCAATTTCTGAGTCGCTTGATTCTGAATTTGAATCACTCGTCATCCCAAGCAATATATGCTTTCTTCTTGAATTGCTTTTTGCCCTTGTGTTCATCATTTTTCTTGTTTGGGCATTCGGTCTTCATATGCCCTCGCTTCACCACAACCAAAGCATTTTATATTAACGGAAGAATTTTCTTTTACCTTTCCCTTACCTTTGAAAGGATGTCTTCCTTTTGCTTTCATCATCTTGGTGAACTTCTTTATAAAAAGACTCATCTCTTCTTCATCAATTTCGGAGTCTTCTTCTTCTTCTTTCTTATTTTTGCTTTTTGAAATCTCGGTCTTGAAAGCTAGGTTCTTCTTTTGATATTGACCCTCTTCCTCATTTAGTCTTCCAAGGTCAAGTTCATGCTCCCTAAGCTTTCCAAATAACGCCGCCATAGACATAGTGGCAAGATTTTGTGACTCCGAGATGGCCGTCACCTTTGGTTGCCATTTCCTATCCAGAGATTTCAAAATTTTAACATTTAATTCATCAACGTCAAAAATTTTACCTAGTCCGGTGAGATGGTTCACGATATGAGTGAAACGTTTCTGTACGTCAAATATCGTTTCGCCTGGTTGCATCCGGAACATCTTGTATTCTTGGATTAAAGAATTTTTACGTGCTCTTTTGATGTCGTCAGTTCCTTCGTGGGTCACCCTTAGCATTTCCCACATTTCCTGTGCACTTTTACAAACTGAAATTCTATAAAACTCATCAAGGGTTAGAGCAGATGAAATAATGTTTCTAGCCCTAACATCAAATTGTGCTTTTCGACTTTCTTCTGCAGTCCATCTAGAAATAGGTTTAAGAACGTCAACACCGTTCTCTGTAATTTTAGGAACAAATGGACCGTTTAAAATTGCGTCCCAAACGCCTCTATCAACAGACTCTAAAAATATTTGCATGCGTACCTTCCAAAAAGGATAATTTTGACCCACAAAAAGTGGGGGTCTGTTGATAGACGCACCTTCTAGCAAAAGTTTGATTTTGTCCTAGCCATTTTCGAAAAGTTTGAATGACTATCAAAGCAAGCTCGATACCACTTGTTAGAATCGCGCAGCTGAATGTTCGCGTGGTCTGGACAAAAACCAAGAGGGGGGTGAATTGGATTTTTAATAAAAATTAGGTTTTCAAAATTTTCCCCAAATTTTACTCGATTAAAAACTGCGTAAATGTAAATAGAGAAGAGTAGAGAAGATTACACAGTAGGTTTATACTGGTTCGGATCAAAAGACCCTACGTCCAGTTGCTAATCACTCAAAAGAGGATTAACGTTGTCACTAAGAACAAATTGTTACAAACAGATTACAAATGAACAGATAAAGATCGGAAAACACCTCTCTTGAAATCCACAAGAGATGAAGAACAACTTTTCCCTAGAGACGGCACAAGCACACAATCCACTAAGAACTCCACTTAGTGATTCTTATCGCTTCTAGCCTCACACCAGGTTCCAAAAGCCCCCTTTCCTTGCAACAAACAGTTCTCTGGCACTCACAAGCACTTAACTTTTGTATGGAAAGAGTTGTTCTTATTTTCTCGAGTGCCAAAGCAGAGTTTAAGTAGGGAAATTAGGGTTTAGGAATTGGGGATTTCGAAACTAGGGTTCTTGGTAATTGGGTTTTCGAAAATAGGGTTAATTTGAAATTTAAAATGAAAAACAGATCGAAATAATCGATTATTTGGAGTGATAATCGATTAAAACAGAGCCAAATACGTCGAACCCAAACCTCTCTCGGATTAATCGATTATTTGGTGAAATAATCGATTATCTCGTACGGATCAAGTACAAAACAATCGATTATTTTGTCGTTTTAATCGATTAAAACAGTTAGTTTGTATAGAAAGTGTTTTCTCACTGCTTTAATCGATTATTTACCTATATAATCGATTAAAGCCGAGCCTAAATGATAAATTTGAGCTTTTTGAAGCTTCTAAGTTACGTACTATGTACCGGCTATCTTAGACTCTAAAAATACAGACTCAATCTTAAATAAAACAGAGTTATTACAATACAATTATCACCAATCTTCAATCTTCAATATTCTAAGTCTTTAGTTCTTGGATCATCATCAAAATCCATTCTTCATATTCATCAAGTGCAACATCAAGTCCTTGAATTGTCAACAGCCAAACGAGACGGTGGTCTCGATTTTAGCGAATGATGAGATGACAGTCTCACCAAACGAGACGACGGTCTCGCCATTGGTGAATGGCAAGACAACAATCTCGCCAATCGAGACGGCCGTCTAGGCTTTTCTAGGTTTTTTTTTTTTTGAAAAATATAGGACCCTGTTCACAAACACCTATGCATGCAGTGTTTTCATGTTATGTGTCCTATAATACTATTTAGTTAACTTTTTAGAAGGATTAACTTATGTGTCTTTTGAAGACGAGGCCCTTCTAATGTCATTCTTTAGTTGTACTTATTTATACCATTCCGGACTTACTATGACTGAAGAATAATTGTTGAATGAGGAGAAAACTTGCCACGTCGGTGCAATTTTTCCTTCCTCTAAAAGTTTTGAATCCTCTTATTATTTATATGCCTCCATATTCCCCCACTAATTATCAGAATATTGTGATAAGGGTCAAGAGAAGAGAATTAAGAAGATTGTCTCCGCCGTCAAAAGAGGTGATCAGAGTGACGCGATGGTTTCTTTCGACTCGCGTTTTTTAAAAGTGTGGTACAACGCCTTTAGGTTGTCCGATAACCGGGCTGAACCTAAAAGCGAGGTTTTTGAAAGGTTCGAGGAGTCCCCACCATTGTTTTTACCATAAACATTGGAAAAGAAAGAAAGAAGGCAGTGGTTTTTTAAGAAAAACCAACTTTGGTAATTACAATCAGAGTTAGATAAGGGAGTTAGTTAAGTGTAGGGTAGGTATTAGCTTCCCTACAATGCCCCTTTTGGGTTCCCTATGATGGATCATTTTTATAAAGAAATAATAACTCTAAATTGTGCTTTTACCCTTATTTATTTATTGTGGAAATTAAATTATTGACTACATGGCCCTAAATGATTAATGCACAACAATACTATCTAAAAAGAAATAAAGTAGAGAAGGGAGTATATAGGAACCTTCGAAGCAAGCTTTTATAGTGAGTTCTTTGAAAGAGGGTGCTTTTTGGCAATCCCCACGCTCTACAATGATGACTCCTCTTCCTTGCAACACTATAGAACGCTTTCCAAGAACTCTAAGAAACTCTGAAAATGCTTCAGAGGGGTCCTATGAGAGTAATTTGAAGAATTTACAGAAGAGAAAGTGGTAGAATGGTGTGTAAAGAGTGAGAAAGTCCCCCTCTTTTATAGGAATTCGCACCTGTCAGGTCGGGACTGTCATCTCGCCTGACAGGGTCAGGACCGCCGTCTCGCCAAATGAGACAGCGGCCTCGCCTTCGACAAGTTATAGATCCCAAATCTTGCCCGACCTCAAAATAAAGAGCAGAAGACTTCCGTTCGAAGATGGGAAAGGCCTAAAAGGTCCCTAGGATTGATCAATAGGCCCCATATTAGAATAGGAAGGTTTTTTGTACAAGAAAAATAAGAAATTCCACCTAAAGGGCCTAGACTGTCGTCTCTTTTTGCGAGACCACTGTCTCGTCGTTGGCTAAGGGCGAGACTGCCGTCTTGCCACTCGCCAATGCCGAGACCGCCATCTCGCCACTCACCAATGGCGATACCAGTGTCTCGTTTGCCCCCCTTCATCTGACTAGCCGACTGTTGGCTCAACATGCCAAAAAGATCAGTTGCATGGTGAAGGAGTTAAACCTCTTGCTTGGATATTCCTTCTTGCGGTAGCCGATCCTATAGACGATAAATGTGTGTGTGCCTCCAGGATGCTCCTTCATGCAGTAGCCGACCCCTTTGGACAAAAAGGTGTGAACCTCTGGGATGCTCCTTCTTGCAGTAGTTGACCCCTTTGGTTGACAAATAGTAGAACCTCAGGATGCTTCTTCTTGTGGTAGCCGACCCCTCGGTTGATCAGTATGAACCCCCATCCCGTTGCTTGTAGCTTTGGGATGCTCCTTCTTACGGTAGTTGATCCCTTGGCTAACAAGTGGTAGAACCTCAGGATGCTCCTTCTTGCGGTAGCTGATCCCTCGGTTAATGAGTATGAACCCCCGGTTGCTACAGTCCACTGTGTAGGACTGGTGGTGGTGGTGGCGGCTTACTGCTCTAGCTCATGCGCCGTGATTTTTCCTGTGTGTAGGTCTTTGTCTTCGAGACCCTCCTTGTCCCGAGGTGGTGGTGGCGACTTACTGCTCTAGCTCATGCGCCGTTCTTTGTGAGGAGTGTTTCTTGCTTTGTTAAATGTTTTTGACTTTTTGTAGTCGTCTGGTGTGTTGGGGATTCTTTGATTTTTTTTGGCTTTTTCCAATAGCCATTCAACTTGTTAATTGTTGGGGATTCTTTGTTTTGATCTTTCTTAGTGGTCATCCGACTTTGTTGGTTGTCGGGGATTTTTGGTGAGCTCCTATAGGCAAGAATCTGGTGGGGATTTTTTTGATCTGAGGGTAACGCTTCTGAGTAGGCGGGCATTCATTGAGGTTCTGGTAATGCCTCTGAGTAGGCAGATGCTTCATCGGGAGTGAAGGCTTTCGGTTTGCGTTGTTTTCTTGAGGGGAGTTTCATTTGGAGGCTTGCTTTGAGTGCTTCCTGTTTTCAAACGCATACATGGAGCTAGTCTCCTTATATGAATGCTTTTCATTTTTTGTTATTTACCTAAAACGATTCTTTATTTTTTTTATTTTTTTTGTTTTTCAATTTTGACAAAGTCATTTTGTGCGACTATTTGTGTGGATGCCTTAAATGAAATCTACTTTTATTTGATGCATCTAGAAAGTGCCTAGCATTCTTCTGTTGATCTATCATGATTACTCTGATGGGCTCTTCTTTTCATTCATTTTCTTTTTATTAAGCTCTATCTTTTGCCTAGACCGCCCTTTCGGGTTTTCGATCTAGCGGGCCGCCTTAATTTTTGCCTAGGATATCTTAGCGGGTTTTTTCCTTTTTATGAGTGTCTTAACTTTTTCCTAAACCGCCCTTTGCGGGTTTTCGATCAAGCAAGTTGTCCTAATTTTTGCCTAAGAATCTCCTAGCAAGCATGATTCTTTTTATCCTTATTTTCCTTTTTTCTTTTCCTTTCTTATGCTTTCTTGTATTGGTTCTTTATGCATGCTCATTGTCGCCGCCGTCTCAAAAGAGAGAAGGTCGGTCGGAGCGACGCGATTGTTTTTTCGACCCTTTTGTTTTTCGCATTTTTTTTATGTGTGGTTACAACGCCTTTAGGTTGTCCGATAACCGGGCTAACCTAGGGGCGAGGTTTTCGAAAGGTGTCCTTGGGTTGTCCGATAACCGGGCTAACCCAAGGACTTTATTTATTTTGGGTTCTATGGAGTCGCCACCGATGTTTTTACCGGAAACATCGGAAAAGGATTTTAAAAGGCGTTGGTTTTCGAAAACCAACTTTGGTCATTAGAACTAGAGTTGGGTAAGGGAGTTAGTTACGCAGTAAAGGAAGTATTAGTTCCTTTACTACGCCCCTTTCGGGTTCCCTATGATAGGCCAGCTTTTTATGCTAATAAATAAACCAGAAAATACTCTTTTGCCCTTATTATTGTGCGGAATTTAAAATGATGAATACATGGCCCTAATCTATTGCATAATTTAAATTAAAGCAGTAAAAAGTAGAGAGAGTGAATTTGAACCTTCGAAGCAAGCTTTCTTTGTTATTTCTCTTTAAAAAGAGGGTGCTTTTTGGCAGCCCTTCACTCTACAAGACGTCTGAAACTCTTCTAGACGCTGAAAAACGCTCTCAAAGGCACTCAGAAACTCCGGAAATGCGTCGGAGGGATTCTAGAGAGAAGTTTTAGAGAGAAGGGAGAGCTAGAAGCTTGTGGTGTGTGGAAATGAGGGGGGGAGAGCCCCTATTTATAGGTTTTCGCGCCTGACAGTGGCGAGACCGCCGTTCTCGTCTGACAGGGTCGAGACCGCCGTCTCGCCCAACAAGACCGCCGTCTCGTCCTGCGCGGATGGCGAGACCGCCGTCTCGCCATTCGCAGGTGGCGAGACCGCCGTCTCATCAAACGAGACGGCGGTCTCACCACTTGCCTGAGGCGAGACGGCGGTCTCGATTTTGAGACGGCGGTCTCGTCCCAAAGAGGTGAGAAAACTTATTTTTTGTGCAGAAAAACCTTCCTATTCTAATATGGGGCCTAATAGTCTCTCCTAGTGGCTTTTTAGGCTTCATACATCTTCGAAAAGGAGGTCTTCTGGTCTTTATTTGGAGGCCGGGCAAGATTTGGGGTCTATAGCTGCCCCCCCTTTACCTGACTAGTCAATTGTTGGTCTGTTGTGCCAGACAGATTGACAGGAAGGTAAAGGAGTTGACCCTCTTGCCCGGTTGCCCTTCAGATGTTCCGTCTTGTGGCGGGTGATCTTCTGGTGAAAACTTCGGTGTTCGTGCACTTCCAGGATACTACTTCTGACGTAGCCAATCCCTTTGGTGGACACGTGGTAAAACCTCAGGATACTCCTTCTGACAGTAGCCGATCCTTCGGTTGATGGGTATGAACCCCCCATCATGCTGGTAGTTGCAGTCCGTTGTGTGGGACTGGATGGGTATGAACCCCCCATCAGGCTAGTAGTTGCAGTCCGTTGTGTGGGACTGGATGGGTATGAACCCCCCATCAGGTTGGTACGGTCCGTTGTGTGGGACCGGATGGGTATGATCCCCCCATCAGGGTGGTACAGTCCGTTGTGTGGGACTAGATGGGTATGATCCCCCCATCAGGGTGGTAGTGCGACTTACTGATCCGGCTCGAGCGCAGATCAGGCGCAATGCGTGCACAGGTTCATAGGTATAAACCCCCTATCAGGCTGGTACAGTCCGCTACGTAGGACTGGTGGTGGTGGCGGCTTACTGCTCGGGTAGCTCATGCGCCGGTCAGGCACTCCTTGTGCGCTGGTTTGGTACAGTCCACTGCGTAGGACTGGTGGTAGTGGCGGCTTACTGCTCGGGTAGCTCATGCGCCGGTCAGGCACTCCTTGTGCGATGGTTTGGTACAGTCCACTGCGTAGGACTGGTGGTAGTGGCGGCTTATTGCTCGGGTAGCTCATGCGCCGGTCAGGCACTCCTTGTGCGTTGGTTTGGTACAGTCCACTGCGTAGGACTGGTGGTAGTGGCGGCTTACTGCTCGGGTAGCTCATGCGCCGATCACTGTGAAGTGTTTTCTGTGTTTGTCTGACTGTTCTTGGACCTCTTGAATGGTCATCCGGGCTGTACCAGGGATTTTGTGTTTCATCCAGCTTTGTTGGTTGCTGGGGATTATTGTTTTTGACTTTTGGTGGCGACTATCCGACTCTTGCTGGCTGGTTGGATTGAGTCTTGTTTTCTGTTCAACTTTGATTTGGTAGTCGAAATTTTATTGGTTGAGATCCTGCCTTTTTTCTCGCGGTTTTATCTCTTTTTTTCTCGCGATTTAGGATTTTGGCTTTTTTCTTGAGCGTATGCCTTTTCTCTTAGTTTTTTTTTTGTCACGCTTGACTTCTTTGGGAAGGATGGCAAAAGGGTCGGTGAAGTCGTACCGGGATACCCTTTTTTGTTCTTTATGAAATGCAAGCATGAGGTTGACCTTCCTATATGAATGCCTTTTTTTTGTCTACTGTATTTTTGTTTGTTTTACTTTTGACAAAGTCATTTTTGTGCGACCATTCGTGTGTGGATGCAATTTTTTTTTATGACATCTAGAAAGTGACCGGTACTTTCCTTTCTTTTTGTTCGCTCGTGACTATTCTTTTTTTGTACTCTTGTTCTAACCCTGTCTTTTGCCTAGACCGCCCTTTGCGGGTTTTCGATCTAGCGGGTTTTAATTCTTCGTTTGAGATATTTTTGATGGGTTTTTCCCCTTTTACAAAAGCCTTATCTTTTGCCTAGACCGTCCTTTGCGGGTTTTCGATCTAGCAGGCTACCCTGTACTTTTTACTTGGGACGACCCTGGTTGGTGATGTTCGTCTTTTGTTTTTATGCTTTCTCAAATTGCTTGTTTTATGCATGCTCATATTTCGTTAATACAGAGGCATTTACACAAGTAGGTAAAGAGAGGAAAAGACAGTTTTATTGATATAAACAAATGGTTTATTTTTACATGGGGGGTTTACAAAGGAATTTGTAAGCATGTCTGGTCAGGGTTGGCTAAACTGTATGAGGGTGCCACAATCATGTCTGTGGTCTCTGTTTCCCCATTTTTCCTGGTCCCTTCAGTTGAGATGCTTGGATCCGGAGTGAAGACTATGCGAAGTCTGCTTGCTTTTGTGAAGGTATTACCTTAGTCGCCTTTGCGGTTTTCGGCTAAGGTAATCATTGCTCTGTTTTACTCTTTTTCTTCTCTCTTTTTTTTTTTTTTTTTTTTTTTGAACCTCTAGTTTTTGCCTAGGACGGTGTCCTACCGAGGAATGTAGACCCTATCTTTTGCCCAGGACGCTCTTTGCGAGTTTTCATCCTGACGGGTCATGAGCAATGTCTTTAGGCGTAGTATTTCTTAACTGCATCTGAATTGACGGGGTATCGGAGCTCTTCTCCGTCCATGTTGGCGAGGATAAGGGCTCCTCCTGAGAAGGCTCGTTTGACCACAAAGGGCCCTTTGTAATTTGCTGTCCATTTCCCGATTTTGTCTTTCTGGGCTGGAAGTAGTTTCTTTATCACCAGATCCCCTTTTTGGAAAGTACGGGGATTGACCTTCTTGTCATAGGCCTTCTTGATTTTCCGCTGATAAGCTTGCCCCCGACATATGGCATCCAGCCGTTTTTCTTTCAACTGATCATACCGGTTTTGGACCCATTCGGCTTCTGTCAATTTTGCTTCCATGACAACTCGTAGGGAGGGTATTTTGACCTCTACTGGTAGTACGGCCTCCATTCCGTATACAAGGGAAAACGGGGTGGCTCCTGTGGAGGTTCGTACCGACGTTCGGTAGCCATGTAAGGCAAAGGGAAGCATTTCATGCCAATCTCTGTAGGTCACAACCATTTTATGGATGATTTTCTTGATATTTTTATTGGCTGCCTCTACTGCACCGTTCATCTTTGGTCGGTATGGAGAGGAATTGTGGTGCTGGATTTTGAAGTCTTGGCATAATTCCTCCATCATCTTATTGTTGAGATTGGTCCCATTGTCAGTAATGAGCCTATGAGGGATGTCGTACCGACACATAATGTTTTTCTTGATGAAGGTGGTCACCACTTTCCGAGTTACATGCGCATATGACGCGGCCTCAACCCACTTGGTGAAATAGTCGATTGCTACCAATATGAAGCGATGGCCGTTAGACGCTTTGGGTTCGATGGGTCCGATGACATCCATGCCCCACATAGAAAATGGTCATGGTGTAGCCAGGTTACTGAGAGGTGCGGGCGGTACATGGATGTTATCGGCGTATACTTGGCACTTATGACATTTCTTGGCATATTGGTGACAATCAGCTTCCATCGTGGACCAATAGTACCCTGCCCTGAGGATTTTCTTTGTCATGACATGCCCGGGTGCGTGGGTTCCAAGAGTCCCCTTGTGGATTTCTTTTATCAAGGTTTGGGCTTCTTCTTGGTCCATACACCTTAGGAGGGTGGAATCGGGGCTCTTTTTGTAGAGGGTTCCTTCAATCAACATGAACCCTACGGCCCTTTTGCGAGTGGTTCGCTTATCATTGTCACTGATTCCTTCGGGGTATTCGCCCTTCATGAGGTACCGCTTGATGTCATGGTACCAGGGGTTTTGATCGTGCTCGCCATTTACTGCCATGCAGAAAGCTTTTTTATCATGCAGTTTGACTTGAATGATTGGCATCTCATGTTCCTGGTCCAGGGCAAACATGGATGATAGAGTGGCGAGGGCGTCGGCAATTTGATTGTCCTCCCTAGGGATATACTGGAAGGTGACGTTTTCCATTCTCGAGACCAGCTCATGGATGTGCTCTAGGTATGGAATCAATTTTGAGTTTCGGGTTTCCCATTCACCTTTAAGTTGATAGATGACGAGGGAGGAATCACCGAATATTTTGAGCTTAGTAACTCCATGATCTAGAGCCGCTTGGATCCCTAGTGCACATGCTTCGTATTCGGCCATGTTGTTGGTGCAATCGAAATTAAGTCTGGCCGTTACAGGGATGTGTTTCTTTTCGGGGGATATCAAGACAGCTCCTACCCCGTGTCCAAGCATGTTTGAAGCCCCATCGAAGAACATGGTCCACATCTCTTCTTTGGTCTCTTCGTGTTCGATGTGCTTGATATGCTCATCGAGAAAGTCATCCTGTAAGGATTGGTATTCGTCTGTGGATCCATGGGCTAGATAATCCGCTAGGGGACTTCCTTTAATAGCTTTCTGGGTGACATGAATGATGTCAAATTCTGAGAGGAGAACCTGCCACCTAGCTATTCTTCCGGTCAAAATGGGCTTCTCGAAGAGGTATTTGATTGGATCCATTTTGGAGACCAACCATGTTGTATGCCGAGCCATGTATTGTCTGAGACGTTGAGTGACCCACACCAATGCGCAACAGGTTTTTTCGAATGGTGTATAACGGGTTTCATAATCTGAGAACTTCTTACTGAGGTAGTAAATGGCCCGTTCCTTTTTCCCGGTTTCATCATGCTGGCCGAGCACACATCCCATGGACTCTTCAAGTATTGATAAATATAGGATCAGAGGTCTCCCTTCAATGGGTGGTACCAATACTGGGGGATTGGTTAAACAAGTCTTGATTTTATCGAACGCTTGTTGGCATTCTTCATTCCACACCGTTGGTTGTTTTTTGCGCAATAGCTTAAAGATGGGGTTACATTTATCCGTCAACTGTGCGGGCAATGTAGTTTATTCGGCCCAGAAAACCTCTGACCTCCTTTTCCGTGCTTGGTGGGGGCATTTCCAAAATTGCCTTGGTTTTGTCGGGGTCCACCTCGATTCCTCTTTCACTGATAATGAACCCTAGGAGTTTTCCTGACCGTACTCCGAAAGTACATTTTGCCGGGTTTAACTTAAGTTGATACTTCCGAAGTCGATCAAAAAGTTTTCGGAGATATTGAATGTGGTCCATTTCATTTCTGGACTTGGCGATCATGTCGTCCACATATACTTCTATTTCCTTGTGGATCATGTCATGGAACAGTGTGACCATAGCCCTTTGATAAGTAGCCCCTGCATTCTTCAATCCGAACGACATTACCCGATAGCAGAAGGTGCCCCATGGTGTAATGAAGGAGGTTTTCTCTCTATCCTCAATAGCCAGTTTGATTTGGTTGTACCCAGCATACCCGTCCATGAAGGAATACAACGTGTTGGTAGCGGTATGGTCTACCAGTGTGTCTATGTGTGGTAGGGGAAAGTCATCCTTTGGACTCGCTCGATTGAGGTCCCTATAATCCACGCAGACCCTGACCTTCCCGGTCTTTTTGATGACGGGTAATATGTTGGCCAACCATTCTAGGTATTTGGAGACTACCAGGAAATTGGCATCCAACTGCCTTTGCACCTCCTCCTTTATCATTAGGGACCAATCTGGTTTGATCCTTCTGAGTTTTTGTTTCACAGGTCGAAACCCCTCTTTTAACGGCAATCTATGCTCCACTATGCTTGTGTCGAGCCCAGGCATGTCATGATATGACCAAGCAAATACATCCATATATTCTTTCAGAAGCTGTATCAATCCCTCTTTTATGCTACCTTCCATTTGGGTGCTGATGTTCACCTTTTTCTCCTCATCCTCTTTTCCCAAATTAACAGTTTCTATTTCTTCCTGATATGGTTGTATGATGCGTGTTTCGTTTTCCAGCATTCTTTGCATGTCCGGAGAAATGGTCTCCTGCTCACTGTCGGACTCAATCCATTCGCCTTCCGTTTTCGGGGTCCACGGAGATTCATCGATCACAGACATGATGTGTTTTAGGTTCTGTTTTAGTCATAGATTTTATTATTCAATTTATTTTTGAAAGAATAATAAATAGAAGAGGGAAAAGAATGAATATGCCAAAATGCCTCGTGTATTAATGAAAATGAGATGTATGTACAAGCCCTTTTAATCAAAATTCCTGCGGCCACGGGCGGGGACCGCAGGAGATATAGAGAAAGAGCTTAAAAAGAAAAGACCCTAGGGCTGATCCTCCCAGTCCTCCCTCTCTGCTACTCTGGCTTTGACAGAGGTTTGTCATCCGTGCTGGAAGCAGAGGCATCGAAAGTAATCCACCCGGCGTCGATTAATTCTTGAACCCGATACTTAAGGGTCAAGAAATTTTCTGTAGAGTGCCCGGGTGAACCCGAATGGTAAGCGCATTTCTCGTTTGGCTTATACCATTCGGGGTAGGGAGGCTCCAATTGTTTCTTGGGAGGGGTGCAGGTTAGGAGCTTGGCTTCCAGCAGCTGAGGTAGCAACAGTCCGTAGGAAGTGGAGATTGGAGTGAACTTCCTTTCTTTCTTACGGGGCTGCATGGGCGTTTGCGGGGTAGAAGAAGGGGTGGCGAAGTTGATTGCATGCACAGATTCGTCCTTCTTCTTTCCGGTGGGCTTCCTGAATGAGACCCCAGCTTGGGAAGACTGTGCTATCTTCCCGCTCCTTAGTCCCTGCTCTACTCTTTCCCCCACAGTGACTATGTCTGAGAAAAGGTTGGAGGTTGTAGACCCCTAATCTTGCCCGGCCTCAGAATAAAGTCAGAAAGCTTCCTATTTGAAGACGGCCGAAGCCTAACAAGCCACTAGGAGAGACTATTAGGCCCCCGTACTAAGATAGGAGGATTTTTTGGCCCGAAAAATAAGGTTTTTCGCCCTGAAGGGACGAGACCGCCGTTTGGAAGGACCAGACCGCCGTCTCGCATCACGCTAGGGACGAGGCCGCCGTCTCGCTTGTCCAGACGGCGGTCTCGCCACTGCAAAAGTCGAGACGGCGGTCTGGGTTTTCCAGACGGCGGTCTCGACCCCCTGCCATGGTCGAGACGGCGGTCTGGATTGTCCAGACGGCGGTCTCGACCCTGTCAGACGAGAACGGCGGTCTCGCCACTGTCAGACGCGAAAACCTATAAATAGGGGCTCTCCCCCCCTCATTTCAACACACCAAGCACAGTTCCTCCTCCTTCTCTCTAGATTTTCTCTCTCTAGAACCCCTCCGAAGCCTTTCCGGAGTTTCTGAGTGTCTTTAGGAGAATTTTGAGCGTTCTAAATCTTCTTTAGAATCCCTCCGAGGCATTTCCGGAGTTTCTGAGCGTTGTAGAGTGAAGGGCTGCCACAAAGCACCCTCTTTCAAAGAATATAAGAAAGCTTGCTTCGAAGGTTCATAAACCTCTTTATTTACTTGACCGCTTCCATTTAAATTATGCAATAGACGCTAGGGCCATGTAGTCGTAATCTTTAAATACCGCATAATAAAAGGGTAAAAGCGCAATTTTCCAGTTTAATTATTTATCCAAAGTAGCCATCCTATTATAGGGAACCCGAAAGGGGCGTCGTAAAGGAACTAACACTTCCTTTACAGGTAACTAACTCCCCTACCCAACTCTGGTTCTAATGACCAAAGTTGGTTTTCGAAAACCAACGCCTTTTTAAACTCCTTTTCCGATGTTTCCGGTAAAAACATCGGTGGCCACTCCACGAACCCTTCAAAACCCATTCTTGGGTTAGCCCGATTATCGGATAACCCAAGAACACTTTTCGAAAACCTCGTCTCTAGGTTAGCCCGGTTATCGGACAACCTAAGGACATTGTAACCACCCATAAAAAAAACGCGAAAGCAAGAGGGTCGACAAAACCATCGCGTCGCTCCGACCGCCTCTTTTTGACGGCAGCGACAAATGGCGACTCCACTGGGGAAGCCTAGAGAGTTGATCCCATTTAGTGATGGGCTGGCTTAAAAATAATTAAACCAAGAAAATAGCGCTTTTACCCTGCCTTGTATTATAACATGCTTTATTGTTTGGCTTTCAAATAACTCTTGCTTGTTTATACTTATACAATTAATTGAAATATAAACTGCACACAAACCCTTGCACACTACAGTTCCCTCTATACCCGGGGGCAAGTGAGATAACCATAGGGAGCGGGTGGCAGGTACGGTTCGCTGTAGTTAGGGCCTTGTGCCCACCAGTGTGATCGGAAACCACCACTCAAGGTGATAACCTTCCTCTTTTGGCAACAAGACCGACTCTGGCCTTAGTGTTGAGCATGGTCGGACGGCTGGAGAGTGGGGACCCTATAATGGGGGCACCTTGGGGGCCTTAGCCTGGTGAGAACAGTTAGAACCAACCCTCACCAATGCACTTTTCTGCAGGAAAACCCTACCTCGTGATAAAAACGAATTCTCGCCTGTTCGTGGATGATCGAATTGTGTGTGCATATGTTTGTTGCATTTGTTTGTTGCATAGCATAACCAAACAACAGAACAAAAAATCACAAAAAAAAATACTTTCGCAAATAAACACCCTTATCTCGGACAGTCTGCCTTTTAGCTAGCCTGGTTTCAGGTTCTTTGTAAGCTAAGTAGCCACGCAGTTCCGACAGAAGAGATAAGGGACGATAAGTATTCTTTCACATAAAGCCACATTTTATCTCGGACAGTCTACCTTTTAGCTAGGCTGGTTTCAGGTTCTTTGTAAGCTAAGTAGCCACATAGTCCGACAGAAGAGATAAAAGGCTATAAAAAAAATCTCCAAAATAAATAAAATAAAATCAAAACGTTTATAAAAATAATGTTGACAAAGTCGTATCATTCATATTGCATCATAAGTGGAAAAACCAAGAGAGAAAATGAATGCATAAGGAAAGTATGCATACGCATCATTTTAATAAACCCCTAAAAAATGGGTCTTAGAGACGTTTTTTGGGAAAATTACTGGGCCAAATCGCCTTTGGCATTTGCAGCTTGGTTCTTCACCCTTTTCTCTTCGTTTTGACATGTTGTGCGTCAAAATCGGACAACCCAGTCAAAAGTTATGCCACTTTGAACATCTACTGCCCTTTTGTACTGGTGCATGCATAAATACATTTATTCTAGGGAGCACTAGATATCCCTAAGACAATGGCGAAAGAGGCCCCGAGCACATTTATGACCTTCACGACAAGGAAGGGACAAGTGTACTAAGGTGTGATGGTGATTGCCATTATACTTGTCAAATCTGTGATGGGAAAGGAACCATTACACCGAGGTGGGTAGGATACCTCACAAAGCATAAGCTTTAAGGAGGATACCTAAGCCGCTGTCTTAAGGAATATCCATCTCATAAATCATTCAATAAAAATCAATTTGCATTCTAGAAAGTGGCTGGTATTCTTCACACTCTCATTCGCATACACAAAAAAAAAATCCCAAACACTATCATACGTCATGTTAGAAAATAAAACATGATAATGTTTAGGAAAAAAAACCAAACACTTGCATACATGCATCCACCAAACTTCATCCTCATAGCATCATCTAGAAATAGGCAGTCGAAGAAGTGGATATTCCTCAATACCATGTGAAGAGGATAGGGCATTCGCATGCCATACACGGGAATTAAAAAAGGAAGTACATACAAATTTTAACCAACCTGTGCGTTCCTTTAGGGCTTTTCACCTTTAAAATGTGCTTTGAAACGTTGCATTGAGGAATGTACACTATCTAGATGAAATAAATAAAATTGTTTGTTTTCATCATCTCTTCAACCGTCTATTGCATTCATAAATTGCATTCATTCTCACTTTAATAATAATAAGATAATAAAAAGAAAGGATTAATTGATGTGCTTCCCATGAATCGAAATAAGATGGAGAGTAAGCCTTTCGTCATCAAGTTCTCTCCAACGGTTGATCCGCCTAAGAAGGATAATAAGCCTCAACCGTTGGCCATCTGAGTAAATAAAGGAGAGGGGGCAAGGATGTCATCGCATTTGTTCATGCCTCCCACGTAAAAAAGTTGTACACAAAAAACATCGTCTATCAATGAAGATATCTCCAGCATAGCTGACATTTGGGGGCAAGATTAGAAGTGAAAGAATCTACACCCCCAGGAGCTATAAGGCAATGCTCCCAAGAATAAAGAAAAAATAAAAAGACCGAAGAAAAACATAATCCAAAAAGGAAATTGAAGAGACTTTTGGATTCACGACACTGAGGCAATTCACGACGCTCCGCCAAAGAGACAAACTCAGGGTAGGCGACAAGCTAGTCACAGCTTAAGCTAGAGATGACATTCAGATCAGTAAGTCGTTTGCCCTACCTTGAATGGATGCGACGGAAAAGGACCTTTGAAATATCTTTTGCCAATATGAAAAGACTTCCCCAACAATATGAAGGTGACCCACATGATGAGAAAATATGGATATCGCCCAAACCAAGGGCTCATTAGAAACTCTCAAGGAATAAGGGAACCACCAGATTTTAAAGACAATCCTTTAAAGCATGGCCTAGGGCATTACCCTACAAAGGATCAAGCTACATGGAGAAAAGGGAAGTCTCCCCTCTGCAGCTCAAATCAGATTTTCCCATATGGAGGGGTTCAAGCGTCAAAAGCGAATTTAGTCATTAGGTGTTCTCCTTCTAATTCTTAGGGTTTGTAAATCCAATGACTATTAGAGATTACTCCTCGAGGCTAGCCCGACCCCCGAGCATTATAGGGCACATATCTGCTTCTCTTCTTGCTATTCATGTCTAAACCTCATTAATAACCATGTTTAAGCAAACGTTTTCAAAAGTGCGTCAAAGTAATCAAAATACGCCATTGACCAAAATAAAAGTCAAATCCATCACCATTGATTGACTAGAAACACAAAATAAAGTTTTACCTCGTCATAAATAAAGCCATGTTTTGCCAATGTTGTGCAAAAAGAAAACAAAAATCAAAAGAAGCCCATAAAAAGCTAAAGGCCAAAAAGAGAGGGCAAGATACCCGGTAGGAAACCCACTAAGGGGGCTACGCAAAAGATAGGGTCAACCTGGTAGGACACCCGAACAAAAATAAAGGGTAGCCTAGGCAAAAATTAGGGTTACAAAATAAAGTCCGCTAGGTTTCCAAAGCAAGAAAAAAGAAACCTAGACAAAAGTTAGGACAAAACAAAACACAACATCCTAGACTAAAAACCCAAAAGGCGGACTAGGGAAGTCAATCAATCATAAAGCGCCATAGAATAAGACGCCACTACATAAACAAAATGTTGTTTAAACTAGCCTAAACACTCTAACCAACCTTGGCTAGCCGTGCTTACAAAAACCATTTTTGTCAAAATAAAACAATTCTAAAACACAAGCCTTTGAATTAAATATCCTCTTCCTTCTTTTCTCTTGACCCTTACCACTACGACATTCTAGTAATTAGTAGGGAAATGTGGAGATAGTAATCAATAAGAGGATCGACATCCCCAAGGAAAGGGAGGGGCGCACTGTTAGAATCGCGCAGCGGAATGTTCGCGTGGTCGGACAAAAACCAAGAGGGGGGGGTGAATTGGATTTTTAATAAAAATTAGGTTTTCAAAATTTTCCCCAAATTTTACTGATTAAAAACTGCGTAAATGTAAATAGAGAAGAGTAGAGAAGATTACACAGTAGGTTTATACTGGTTCGGATCAAAAGACCCTACGTCCAGTTGCTAATCACTCAAAAGAGGATTAACGTTGTCACTAAGAACAAATTGTTACAAACAGATTACAAATGAACAGATAAAGATCAGAAAACACCTCTCTTGAAATCCACAAGAGATGAAGAACAGCTTTCCCTAGAGACGGCACAGCACACAATCCACTAAGAACTCCACTTAGTGATTCTTATCGCTTCTAGCCTCACACCAGGTTCCAAAAGCCCCCTTTCCTTGCAACAAACAGTTCTCCGGCACTCACAACACTTAACTTTTGTATGGAAAGAGTTGTTCTTCTTTTCTCGAGTGCCAAAGCAGAGTTTAAGTAGGGAAATTAGGGTTTAGGAATTGGGGATTTCGAAACTAGGGTTCTTGGTAATTGGGTTTTTGAAAATAGGGTTAATTTGAAATTTAAAATGAAAAACAGATCTGAAATAATCGATTATTTGGAGTGATAATCGATTAAAACAGAGCCAAATACGTCGAACCCAAACCTCTCGGATTAATCGATTATTTGGTGAAATAATCGATTATCTGTACGGATCAAGTACAAAACAATCGATTATTTTGCTGTTTTAATCGATTAAAACAGTGAGTTTGTATAGAAAGTGTTTTCTCACTGTTTTAATCGATTATTTACCTATATAATCGATTAAAGCCGAGCCTAAATGATAAATTTGAGCTTTTT
This sequence comes from Sphenostylis stenocarpa, assembly GCA_963425845.1. Taxonomy (NCBI): domain Eukaryota; kingdom Viridiplantae; phylum Streptophyta; class Magnoliopsida; order Fabales; family Fabaceae; genus Sphenostylis; species Sphenostylis stenocarpa. Next base: position 38,931,882 of record OY731403.1, read on the forward strand.
GAAGCTTCTAAGTTACAGACTATGTACCGGCTATCTTAGACTCTAAAAATACAGACTCAATCTTAAATAAAACAGAGTTATTACAATACAATTATCACCAATCTTCAATCTTCAATATTCTAAGTCTTTAGTTCTTGAATCATCATCAAAATCCATTCTTCATATTCATCAAGTGCAACATCAAGTCCTTGAATTGTCAACACGCACTAACATGGCAAGTCGCTCTACAATTAGTACAATCATTCTTCGGTCATGAAAAAATTGAGACGGCAAAATTGGTACAGCCTATCCCTGCCGACGAAAGCACATAACGTCGGAAGCTCATCAGAAGCTAAAGCACATTGGTTAATCCTTTTGAAAAATTAATTGAAATAGTATTATAGGATGCATATCGCCAACATTGCATGCATATGATAGGCTCCTATCTCTCAAAAAAAAGGAAGAAAAAGAAAAAATAAAAAGAATAATGCCTGCTAGGAGATTCTTAGGCAAAAGTTAGGGTAGCTCGCTAGATCGAAAACCCGCAAAGGGCGGTCTAGGCAAAAGTTAGGGCATTCATAAAAAAGGAAAAAGCCTGCTAAGATATCCTAGGCAAAAATTAAGGCAGCCCGCTAGACCGAAAACCCCAAAAGGGCGGTCTAGGCAAAAGTTAGGTCATTCATAAAAAAGGAAAAAGCCCGCTAAGATATCCTAGGCAAAAATTAAGGCAGCCCGCTAGACCGAAAACCCCAAAAGGGCGGTATAGGCAAAAGATAGGGCTAAATCGAAAAATGAATAAAAGAGAGGGGTTCTTCATCATAATCATAAAAAGTCCAGCAGGAGAATGCCAGTCACTTTTCCAGATGCATCAATCAAAAAGAAAAGATTGCATTTAAGGCATCCACACACAAGTAGTCGCACAAAACGACTTTGTCAATGTCAAAAATAAAAGAAATAAAAATTACTTCAGACAAATAACAAAAAACGAAAAGCATTCATGCATATAAGGAGACTAGTTCCATGATTGTGATTGAAAACAGGATCATTGAGACTGAGTCTCCAAATAATTCCCTCAAGAAAATGAAGCAAGTCGTCAATCAAGCGACTCAGCAGAATAAGAGCTTCTGAAAATCAAGAGCTTCAACTACCATCCTTCTACCCAGAAAAGAAGGCACAAGAAAGTAATAAGTCTCCAAACATTGCTCTCCCTCAAGAAAGAAGAGTGAGTTGTCATAAGAAGCTTCCAGAAGCCAAAGCTCCAATCATCACCCAATAAAAGAGGGCACAATCATCAGACATCATAAAAGAAAAGCCGACGGAAAGGCTTAGTCATCCCCAAGAGGATCTTTGCCTACTCCGAAGGCAAAACAAAAATACTCCTCACGGCTCAGCATTACCACCACATGAGTCATCGAGCACACTCACCCAAAGTCTCCTCCACACTCCCCCAGTAGAATAAGAGCTTCACAAGTATAGCTCGCATCAACATCAACCAAGGAGCCAAGACTCCATTCCTAGAAAAGAAAAATCAGATCCCCAGGAAGTCAACTAATTCCCTGGTGGAGCACTAAAGAAATAAAACGTCATCCCTAGTGGACCTTCCCCAAAAAGAAAGGAAAAAGCCAGCATAATAAAAAGAGACTAAAAAGTAAAAAGGCTTACGCATTATCCCCACAAAAAGCCAAATTTCAAAATCGCGAAAAAAAAGAGATAAATCGCGGAAAAAGGCGAAATCAAATGAAAATCCTTGCTCCCTAAGCGGGTCACCTCAGGAAAAGAAAGAATCAAAAAAGGAATTGGAAATTCCATTCCTTCAACAAAATAAGAGCACCACAAAAGCCAGCTCGCACCTACATCAATTAAGGAACTCCATTCCCTTAGGGGGAAAATCAAAATTAGATCCCTGGAAAGGCAATCAATTCCCCGGTGGATCACCAAAAAGAGAAAAATCATCTCTAGTGAGCCTACGACAAAGGCAAACTCCAAACTCACATCCTTAGAAGAGTCATTTGCCTAGGCGTAGGCAAGATCTGGCGAGCAAGAGCCAATTTCCCCAGAAAGGGACATCAACCTATTCGGAGGCAAGCAAGTATAAAGTCTTCACCACTAATGAAGCATCCGCCTACTCAGAGGCACAGGAAACAAAAAAACAAAAAAACTCCATTTCCCCAGAGAAATAAGAGCTTGAAGAAACCAGCTCTCATCAACACCAAACAAGGAGTCACAACTCCATTCCCCAAAAGGCGACCAAAATTAGATCCCCAAGGAATCAACCAACTCCCTAGTAGATCACCAAAAAAACTTACCCAGAGAGCCTACTGCAAAGGCAAAACTTCAAACGCATATCCTCAGAAAGCTACTTGCCTAACATGGATATCCCTAGTGGAACGCATAGGCAAAACCTTGCAAGCAAAAAAGCAACATTAGCCTATTCAGAGGCAAAGAAAAAAGCAAAACCAAAAGTCTTCACCTCCAAACGGAACATCTGCCTACTCAGAGGCATTACCAAAAACTCAATGGATATCCGCCTACTCAAGAGGCGTCACCAAGATCAACAAATCCCCAGAGGATTCCTGCCTACCTAAGAGGCACTTATCAAAAAATTCCCGACAACCAGCAAAGTCGGATGACCACCACAAAAGATCAAAAACAAAGAATCCCCAGCAATCAACAAGCTGGACGAACACCAACAGAATCCCCGGCACAGACCGGACGACAATTCCCAGAAAAGACAAAAAACAAAGACATAACACATCTCAACAACGGCGCATGAGCTACCCGAGCAGTAAGCCGCCACCACCACCAGTCCTATGCAACGGACTGTACCAGCCTGATAGGGGGTTTATACCTATCAACCAGCACACAAGGAGTGCCTAAACGGCGCATGGGCCACCTGAACAGTAAGCCGCCACTACCACCCTGATGGGGGGCTCATACCCATCCGGTCCCACACAACGGACCGTACCAGCCTGATGGGAGGTTCATACCCATCCAGTCCCACACAACAGGACTGTAACTACTAGCCTGATGGGGGGTTTATACCCATCAACCGAAGGATCGGCTACATCAGGAGTAGTATCCGGAGGTTCTACCACGTGTCAACCAAAGGGATCGGCTACGCCAGAAGTAGTATCTCGGAGGTGCACAATACAAACATCTCCCCAGAGGATCATCCGCCACAAGACGGTACGTCCGAAGGGTAGCCGGGCAAGAGGGTCAACTCCTTTACCTTCCTATCTACCTGTCTGGCACAACAAAGCCAACAGTCGACTAGTCAGGTAAAGGGGGGGCAGCTGTAGACCCCTAATCTTGCCCAGCCTCAGAATAAAGTCAGAAAGCTTCCTATTTGAAGACGGTCGAAGCCTAACAAGCCACTAGGAGAGACCATTAGGCCCTCGTACTAAGATAAGAGGGTTTTTTGGCCCGAAAAATAAGGTTTTTCGCCCTGAAGGGACGAGACCGCCGTCTGGAAGGACCAGACCGCCGTCTCGCCTCACGCCAGGGACGAGACCGCCGTCTCGCTTGTCCAGACGGCGGTCTCGCCACTGTAAAAGTCGAGACGGCGGTCTGGGTTTTCCAGACGGCGGTCTCGACCCCCTGCCATGGTCGAGATGGCGGTCTGGATTGTCCAGACGGCGGTCTCGACCCTGTTAGACGAGAACGGCGGTCTCGCCACTGTCAGGCGCGAAAACCTATAAATAGGGGCTCTCCCCCCCTCATTTCAACACACCAAGCACAGTTCCTCCTCCTTCTCTCTAGATTTTATCTCTCTAGAACCCCTCCGAAGCATTTCCGGAGTTTCTGAGTGTCTTTAGGAGAATTTTGAGTGTTCTAAATCTTCTTTAGAATCCCTCCGAGGCATTTCCGGAGTTTTTGAGCGTTATAGAGTGAAGGGCTGCCACAAAGCACCCTCTTTCAAAGAATATAAGAAAGCTTGCTTCGAAGGTTCATAAACCTCTTTATTTACTTGACCGCTTCCATTTAAATTATGCAATAGACGCTAGGGCCATGTAGTCGTAATCTTTAAATACCGCATAATAAAAGGGTAAAAGCGCAATTTTCCAGTTTAATTATTTATCCAAAGTAGTCGGCCTATTATAGGGAACCCGAAAGGGGCGTCGTAAAGGAACTAACACTTCCTTTACACGTAACTAACTCCCTTACCCAACTCTGGTTCTAATGACCAAAGTTGGTTTTCGAAAACCAACGCCTTTTTAAACTCCTTTTCCGATGTTTCCGGTAAAAACATCGGTGGCGACTCCACGAACCCTTCAAAACCCGTTCTTGGGTTAGCCCGGTTATCGGACAACCCAAGAACACTTTTCGAAAACCTCGTCTCTAGGTTAGCCCGATTATCGGACAACCTAAGGACGTTGTAACCACCCATAAAAAAAACGCAAAAGTAAGAGGGTCGACAAAACCATCGCGTCTCTCCGACCACCTCTTTTTGATGGCGGCGACAGAGGTACTGGCTATCGCCTTGTCGTAGTACGCTCCAGTTAGTGAATCAATGAACATAGCCACTGTCTCCTTATCCGTCAAAGGAGGCTCTATTTGGGCAGCCATTTCCCTCCATCTTTGGGCGTACGCTTTAAAAGGCTCGTCGTTCCTTTTGCTCAGAGTCCTGAGATCTGACCTATCAGGAGTCAGATCGATGTTGTATCGGTAACGACAGAGAAAAGCGTCAGCCAGCTGTTTCCAGTTCTGGACCTGCCCTCTTTCTAACTGCATGTACCAGTTGAGAGCTGTGTCTGCCAAACTCTCCTGGAAGCAGTGGATCAGGAGTTTTTCATTATCGGCGTGGGCGGCCATCTTACGACAATACATCGTAAGATGGTTCTTAGGGCAGGTCATCCCGGCATACTTGGGGAAGTCCGGGATTTTAAATTTGGGAGGGAAGTGGAGGTTCTTCACCAGGCACATGTCCGCCACCTCTTTGACGTCGAAGTTGTGCCCCTCGACTGCCTTAAGCCTCTCCTCCAGGGCAGAGAGTTGTTGTTTGGATACTTCTGGAGTAAGGATGCGTGCAGTCTTGGCATCCTTCTCATCATAGAAGTATTCTTCTTCGTCCTCCTCATGGGGAGGGACGTGTTCAGCTTGGCCTTCGCCCTTATTCTGACCCTAGCATACGACCTCCATTAATTGGGCTACCTGCTCGCGGAGGGTATTGACCTCCGCGGTGAGCTTTCTGTTCTGCTCCTCTAGGTTTTCCATCACTTTTGCTTTTTGCGCTCGAGTACGAGTGGGGAGAGGACCAACCACTTTCTAGAATGCCCGGAAGAATTTTATTAATGCATGTTGAGTTTTTGAACTACAATGAATATGCTTATGCATGAGAGACTCTGTTTAAATGATGCTTGCATGCGCTTTCGCCTTTTATTTTCTTTCTTGGTTTTTCTTCACTCATGGTATGATGTAATATGAATGCTTTGACTTTGTCTATTTATTTTCTGGTATTTTTTTGTATTTTTGATTTGTATTTGTTTATTTTATAGCCTTTTATCTCTTTTGTCGGAACTGCGTGGCTACTTAGCTTACAAAAAACCTGAAACCAGGCTAGCTAAAAGGCAGACTGTCCGAGATAAGGGTGTTTGTTTGAAAAATATATTTTGGGTTTTTATTGTTTTGTTGTTTGTTTATGCTATGCAAATGCAACAATCAAGTGCACACACAATTTGATCATCCCCGAACAGGCGAGATTTCGTTTTTACGAGGTAGGGTTTTCCTGTAGAAAAGTGCATTGGCAAGGGTTGGTTCTAACTGTTCTCACCAGGCTAAGGCCCCCAAGGTGCCCCCATTATAGGGTCCCCACTCTCCAGCCGTCTGACCATGCTTAGCACTAAGGCCATAGTCAGTCTTGTTGCCAAAAGAGGAAGGTTATCACCTTGAGTAGTGGTTTCCGATCACACTGGTGGGCTCAAGGCCCTCACTACAGCGAACCGTACCTGCCACCCACTCCCTATGGTTTTCTCACTTGCCCCCGGGTATAGAGGGAACTGTTGTGTGCAAGGGATTGTGTGCAGTTTATATTTCACGCAATTGCGTAAGTATAAACAAACAACAATTTATTAAAGCCAAACATTAAAACATGTTATAATACAAGTTAAGGGCAAAAAACGTTATTCTCTTGGTTTATTTATTATTTAAGCCGGTCCATCACTAAATGGGATCAACTCTCGAGGCTTCCCCAGTGGAGTCGCCATCTGTCGCCGCCGTCTCAAAAGAGAGAAGGTCGGTCGGAGCGACGCGATGGTTTTTTCGACCCTTTTGTTTTTCGCGTTTTTTTTTATGTGTGGTTACAACGCCTTTAGGTTGTCCGATAACCGGGCTAACCTAGGGGCGAGGTTTTCGAAAGGTGTCCTTGGGTTGTCCGATAACCGGGCTAACCCAAGGACTTTATTTATTTTGGGTTCTATGGAGTCGCCACTGATGTTTTTACCGGAAACATCGGAAAAGGTTTTTAAAAGGCGTTGGTTTTCGAAAACCAACTTTGGTCATTAGAACCAGAGTTGGGTAAGGGAGTTAGTTACGCGGTAAAGGAAGTATTAGTTCCTTTACTACGCCCCTTTCGGGTTCCCTATGATAGGCCAGCTTTTTATGTTAATAAATAAACCGGAAAATACTCTTTTGCCCTTTTTATTGTGCGGAATTTAAAATGATGACTACATGGCCCTAATCTATTGCATAATTTAAATTAAAGCAGTAAAAAGTAGAGAGAGTGAATTTGAACCTCCGAAGCAAGCTTTCTTTGTTATTTCTCTTTAAAAAGAGGGTGCTTTTTGGCAGCCCTTCACTCTACAAGACGTCTGAAACTCTTCTAGACGCCGAAAAATGCTCTCAAAGGCACTAAGAAACTCTGGAAATGCGTCGGATGGATTCTAGAGAGAAGTTTTAGAGAGAAGGGAGAGCTAGAAGCTTGTGGTGTGTGGAAATGAGGGGAGGAGAGCCCCTATTTATAGGTTTTTGCGCCTGACAGTGGCGAGACCGCCGTTCTCGTCTGACAGGGTCAAGACCGCCGTCTCGCCCAACGAGACTGCCGTCTCGTCCTGCGCGGATGGCGAGACCGCCGTCTCGCCATTTGCAGGTGGCGAGACCGCCGTCTGGGGAAGCGAGACCGCCATCTCGCCATTCGCAGGTGGCGAGACCGCCGTCTCATCAAACGAGACGGCGGTCTCGCCACTTGCCCGAGGCGAGACGGCGGTCTCGATTTCGAGACGGCGGTCTCGTCCCAAAGAGGCGAGAAAACTTATTTTTTGTGCAGAAAAACCTTCCTATCCTAATATGGGGCCTAATAGTCTCTCCTAGTGGCTTTTTAGGCTTCATACATCTTCGAAATGGAGGTCTTCTGGTCTTTATTTGGAGGTCGGGCAAGATTTGGGGTCTACACTCATGTTTCATTAATACAGAGGCATTTTCATAATTTGGTCAAGGGAAAAGAAGTACAAGGCAATTTTATTGATATAAACAAATGGTTCATTTTTACAGAAGGATTTACAAAGGGATTTAGAAGCATGGCTGGCCAAGGTTGGCTACACTGTATAAGCTATAATGATCATGTCCCTAACATCTGTCTCTCTGTTTCTCCCAGTCGCTTCAGTTGAGATGCTCAAGCCTGGAGTGAAGACTATGCAAAGCCTTCTTGCTTCTGGAAGGTCAATACCTTAGTCGCCTTGCGGTCCAAGGTAATCATTGCTCTTTTTTGTTTTTTGTTTTTTTGAAACCTCTAACTTTTGCCTAGGACGTGTCCTACCGAGGAATATGGACCATATATTTTGCCCAAGATGCTCTTTGTAAGTTTTCATCCTGACGGGTCATGAGCAATGTCTTCAAGTGTAGTACTTTTTCACCGTGTCTGAGTTGACCAAGTGCTGAAGCTCTTCTCCGTCTATGTTAGTAAGGATAAGGGCTCCACCTGACAAAGCTTTCTTGACCACAAAGGGTCCTTCATAGTTTGCTGCCCATTTTCCAAGTTTGTCCTTCTAGGCGGGAAGCAGCTTCTTTATTACTAAATCCCCTTCTTGAAAAGTGCAGGGATTGATCTTCTTATCGTAGGTCTTCTTGATCTTCTTTTGATAGGCCTACCCATGACATATGGCGTCCAACCATTTTTCTTCGATCAGGTTAAGCTGGTCGTACCGATTCTGGAACCATTATGCTTCAGCTAGCTTTGCTTCCATAATGACTCTTAGGGAGGGTATTTCAACTTCTACTGGCAATACAGCCTCCATGCTGTATACGAGGGAGAACAGGGTGGCCTCGGTGGAGGTCCGCACGGAAGTCCGATATCGGTGTAGGGCGAAGGGTAGCATTTCATGCCAATCTTTGTATGTTATCACCATCTTTTGGATGATCTTTTTGATGTTTTTGTTGGCTACCTCCACTGCACCGTTCATTTTGGGTCGGTATGGAGAAGAATTGTGATGTTACATCTTGAAATCTTGGCATAATTCTTCCATCATCTTATTCTTTAGATTGGTCCCATAATCAGTAATGAGCCGATGAGGGATACCATACCGACATAGAATATTCTTCTTGATGAAGGTGGTTACCACTTTCCTAGTCACGTGTGCGTAGGATGCCGCCTCTACCCATTTAGTAAAATAGTCAATGGCCACCAAGATAAACTGGTGACCATTAGATGCTTTGGGCTCGATGGGTCCGATGACGTCCATGTCCCACATGGAGAATGGCCATGGTGTAGCCAAGGTGTTGAGAGGTGCGGGCGGAGCGTGAACATTATCGGTGTAGACTTAGCATTTGTGACATCTCTTAGCATATTGGTGACAATTGTCTTCCATTGTCATGCCCTGCCCTTAGGATCTTCTTTACCATGACATGCCCATGTGCGTGGGTCCCAAAATCCCCTTTATGAATCTCTTTTATCAGAGTTTGAGCTTCCTCATGATCCACACACTTTAACAAAGTGGAGTCGAAATTCTTTTTATAAAGGGTTTCTCCAATCAGTGCAAACCCTGTGGCCCTCTTCCGGATGGTCCTTTTGTCATTATCACTAATTCCTTCGGGATATTCACCCTTCGCGAGGTATCGCTTAATGTCGTGATACCAGGGGTTTCTGTCTTTCTCACTATTTACTGTCATGCAAAAAGCTTGTTTGTCATGCAGCTTGATTTGAATAGTCAACATCTCATTCTCTTGATCTAAAGAGAACATGGATGATAAAGTAGCGAGGGAGTCTGCGAATTGATTATCTTCCCGAGGGATATACTTGAAAGTGACACTTTCCAGCCTCAAAATCATATTGCAAATATGCTCTAGATATGGGATTAATTTGGAATTTCGGGTTTCCCATCCACCCTTGAGTTAATAAGGGATGAATCACCGAAAACTCTGAGTTTGGTCACCCCATGATCTAGAGCTACTTGGATTCCCAATGCACAGGCTTCGTATTCGGCCATATTATTTGTACGGTCAAAGTTTAACCTGGTCGTTACTGGGATATATTTCTTTTCTGGGGATATCAAGATGGATCCGATCCCATGTCCAAGCATGTTTGAGGCTCCATCAAAAAACATAGTCCATGCATCTTCTTCGGTCTCTTTGTGTTCAATGTACATGATATGTTCATCGGGAAAGTTTTCTTGCAGGGATTGGTACTCGTTTGTTGATCCATGTGCTAGATAGTCCACTAGGGGACTACCTTTAATAGCTTTCTAGGTGACATGAATGATATCGAATTCTGAGAGGAGCACTTGCCACCTAGCTATTCTTCCGGCCAAGATGGGCTTTTCGAAGAGGTATTTGATTTGGTCCATTTTGGAGACCAATAATGTTGTATGTCGAGGCATGTATTGTCGGAGATGTTGAGTTGCCCAAACCAATGCACAACATGTTTTTTCGAATGGTGTATAGCGGGTCTCATAGTCTAGGAACTATTTACTAAGATAATATATGGCTCGCTCTTTTTTCCTTGTTTCATCTTGCTGACCAAGCACACATCCCATGGACTCTTCGAGTATTGAAAAATATAAGATCAGAGGTTTTCCTTCAACGGGTGGCACAAATACTGGTGGATTGGTCAAGCACATCTTGATCTTATCGAATGCTTGTTGACATTCCTCGTTCTACACTGTCGACTGATTCTTACGCAACAGCTTGAAGATGGGTGTACACTTGTCTGTTAGCTATGCGATGAACCTAGCAATATAGTTTATTCGACCCAAAAATCCTCTGACTTCCTTTTCTGTTCTTGGTGGGGGCATTTTCAGAATTGCCTTTGTTTTGTCGGGGTCTACCTCGATTTCCTTTTGGCTGATGATGAACCCTAGGAGTTCGCTTGACCGTACTCCAAAAGTACATTTTGTTGGGTTCAGTTTAAGCTGATACTTTCGAAGTCGATCGAACAACTTCTTAAGATATTGAATATGGTCCACCTCGTTTTTGGACTTGGCAATCATGTCATCCACGTATACTTCTATTTCTTTGTGGATCATGTCGTGGAATATTGTGACCATAGCCCTCTGATAGGTAGCCCCTACATTTTTTAGCCCAAATGGCATTACCCTGTAGCAAAAGGTACCCCATGGTGTGATGAGGGAGGTTTTTTACTTATCTTTGACGGCCAACTTGATCTAATTATACCTCGCATATCCGTCCATGAAGGAATAAAATGTGTTCGTAGCGGTGTGTTTTGAGGATTTGCGTCTTAGCCAATTTCTATTTGCTTTCTTATGGCTGATTGACTTCCCCAGACTGCCCTTTGGGTTTTCAGACTAGGATATTGTGTTTTGGTCCTGACTTTTGTCTAGATTTCCTTTTTTCTTATTTTGGGAATCCTAGCGGACCTTATTTTGTGACCCTAACTTCTGCCTAGGCTACCCTTTATTGTTGTTCGGGCTTCCTAGCGAGTCAACCCTAATTTTTGCGTAGCCCCCTTAAGTGGGTTTCCTACCGGGTAATTTGCCCCCTTTTTTTTTGGCCTTTGGCTTCTATGGGATTCTTTTGATTTATGTCTTTTTTTATTACACAATATTGGCGAAACACGGTTTTATTATGATGAGGTAAAACCTTATTCTGTGTTTCTAGTCAATCAGTTTGATGATATTTGGTGATGGCGTGTTTTGTTTATTTTGATGCACTTTTTTAAAACGTTTTCTTAAGCATGGTTATTATGAGGTTGAGACATGAATAGCAAGAAGAGAAGCAGGTAGTAAGAATTGTATTCTTAGTAATTAAGAGGGGAATATGTGCCCTAAAATGGCTCGGGGGTCGGGCTAGCCCTGGGGGATAATCTCTAACAATCATTGGGTTTATATCCCTTAAGAAAGGAAAAAGAACTCCTAATGATTAGAGTTGCTCTTAACACTTGTTTCCCTCTACTTCGAAAGATCTGCTTGAGTGTGCGGAGGGGAGACTTCCCTTTTCTTCTCACAACTTGGCCCTTTGTAGGGTCATATCCTAGGCCATGCTTTACAGGATTATCCTTGAATTCCGGGGGCTCCTTTATTCCTTGGGAGTTTGCACTGAGCCCTTGGCCAGGATGGTAACCATACTTCATCATCATGCGGGCTACCTTCGTTTTACCGGGAAGTCTCTCTACATTGGCGATTTCAAGCGCTTGAAATGATGTTTCAAGGTCCTTTTCAGCCGCATCCACATAGGGTTGGGTAGACGGTCCACTAATCAAGATGTCATCTTCAGCTTGGACCATGACCAGTTTTTCGTCTACTATAAACTTGACTTTTTGGTGGAGCGTTGAAGGTACTGCCTTAGCGTCGTGAATCTAAGGTCTGCTAAGGAGACAACTGTATGTTGGAGTAATGTCCATCACGTGGAAATCGACGTTGAAGATAGTGGGACCAATTTGGATTGGCAGATTGATTTCTCCCACTACTTCTCGTTTGGATCCGTCGAAGTCTCGAACAATAGTGCTGCTTGGGCGCATACAGGTTCCTTGAATGGTTAACTTGTCGAGTGTGCACTTGGGCATCACATTCAAGGATGACCCGTTATCCACAAGAACTTTGGTGATGAGATATTCCTTGCATTTGATGGAGATATGCAAGGGCTTGTTATGGCTAGACCCTTCAGGAGGGAGTTCTTCATCTATGAAGGTGAGGTGATCGCTGGCTGTGATGTAGCTGACGATCCTCTCAACTTTTTCTTGGGATATTGTATGATGTACGTGTGCTTCACTCAAGACCTTCATTAGGGAATTTATATGCGATTCCGAACTCATCATTATTGATAACAAAGTTATCTTTGTAGGTGTGTGATTCAGTTGATCAATGATGGAATACTCACTTTGCCTTATAAATTGGAGCAGCTCATCAGTCTCCTCCTTGGATTCTTTATTTTCCTTTTCTTCGGTCTGTTTATTCTTCCCTTTATTCTTGGGAGCATCTTCTTGTGACTCCTTGGGGGAGTAGATTCTTTCGCTTCTTGTCATGCCCCCAATGCCGACTATATTGTAGATGTCCTCCTTGATGGGTGAAGATTCCCCGTATCTCCATGGTACAACTTTATTTGAGGCACAAATAATCGCAAAGGCGTCCTTGCCCGCTCTTCCTTATCAACTTTAATGACCAACAACCGAGGTTTATTGTCCTCTTGGGGTGGATCGACCGTTGGGGAGAGCTTGATTACAAACGTTTTTCTCTCCATCTTTCTGATTGTGGAAGACGTATCAGTTAATCCTTCCTTTTTATTATCTTATTTATTAAAAGTGAAGGAGGGATATTCAAGTATGCAAATTATGAATGAAATGAATGCAAGTAGACAATTGTTTGAATAAAAGGTATTTTTTATTTTTTTAGAGAAGGTGTGCATTCCCCTATACCATGCTACGAAGAACTTTTTGACGAAACGGAAAAGCCTAAAGAAACCCACGGGCGAGTTTTGATTTCTACGCAATTCCTTTTCGGCTTCTCGTACATGATGAGCGAGTGCTTCGGACTACTGGTGGACCGTCTGGCTCATATCTTCACTATACTTTTGAGCCTCTCTTATTTTCGCCTCTTGATGGACGACCAAGGCTTGTAAATTGTCGAGTCTCTCAATAGCTCGGTCTCTCTCTTGCAGAACCTGGTTGTACTAAGCTAACCCGTCTCTTTCTTTGCAGCATAGCTCAGTAAGACTTTTGTTAAGTCTCTGGGTGGTCTTGACATATTTCAAACCGAGTCCTTGTGAGATCTTGTAGCATTCCCTTGATCGTCTGAGCCTGTTTTGCGCATTTAGCCTCAAGCTGTGCTGATTTGGCGATTATTTCTTGGAGTTGATTATCTGAGTTTATTCTAGCAATTTTGGATGCTCGGATCACCTTCTCACTGGAGTCAGCACATTGGTCCTTGAGGCGCTCTATCTCCTGATCTTTCTTCTTGCACTGCCTTTGTAGACCGTCTATGGTAAGGATAGATTCTTATTCTTTCTCCTCAAGGGCCCTCGTTTGGGCTCCCATGATTTCTATCCTTTGGGTCAAGGTGTCGACTTGGGTTTGGAGCTCTCCACTAGCTGATTGCGCAATAGGTGGGGCAGATGGCTGTGACATCCCTCTGCTTCTCCTCCGTTCCTCATAGTCATTGGAAACAGCTACTCGAGCTTTGCCTAGCTCTCTATCTCCCATAAAGACTGGTTTCTCCCATGTTCTCTGTATATTAAGTGAGTTTGTAACATTGCATGGGTCTCTGAAGAAACACAACCTTCCGAGCTCTTCTCTTGACAGGGCGGTTTGGGTTCTCTTGAGTTGTCTCATAGCCACTTTTGGAGAATAAGCTATGAAACCTTTGAGACCTACTAATGGTACGCTCGGATAATCTCCACATCTGATGAGGATAGGGCCAGGTCGGAACCAAGGACATGCCCAGGATAAGTGGTTGACATCCCATTGTTCCAACTCGACCTTCCACTCCATGGTTAGACGTCAGTGGAGAGGGATTTTCAAGAAGCTCTTCAAAGGACCGGAGAACATCCTCATGTGGCTAGAGGCATAGAAGTGCATGATACCCCACACGAATAGCAGCAAAGAGCAGCATCTGAGTGTTCTTCCTTGCTTTTGGTGACAGAACTCAACAGAACTCTTCGAGTGCACGTCCCAGGCAAAAAAGGTTTCCATAACGGCTTGATCTACTGTGTCGAGGTGAAAGGGAAAAAGTATGGTCCCAAACACAATTAGAGCCAGGGTTTTGTTAAAAGCAAACCAATCTGCCTTATCAGCCAAAGAGGACAAATGGTCTTCTAACATTGTAACTTTCCAACCTTGGATATTCCCTTTTTCTATCAGGGCAGTCTGATGAAGTGACAACTGGATGATGGCAGCAACTTTGACTGCAGGAATATATGCTTCGTGATGGATATGGACCCCGGCTAACTTGGGCCATCTCAACATTATCTCATATTCCTCCAAAGTGGGTACCAAATCAAATTGCGGAAATTCGAAGCAGTGCAGACTGGAGTTCCAAAAATGGACCAAAACCTTGATGAAGATGGGGTCGACACAGATCTTCAATAAGTCGATAATTCGTCCATAAGATTTTTCAAAGTCGGAGCGGACCTCAAGTGGGATCAATGCACATAGCCGTTCTATCTTCTCTACATGATATCGAGGAATGTCCACTTTCTTCAACTGTCTATCGGACCCCTCCATTTTTCTAGAAACCAAAAAGGCATGCTATGAATATGATGTTAATGCAAGCATGCATGTAAGTGTTTGTTTTTCCTAAACATTATCATGTTTTATTTTCTACATGATACATGATAGTGTTTGGTTTTTATATTTTTTATTTTTATTTTTTTTTCAAAAGAAACTACCTATATGGATGTTCATGAGTTTGATGCTTATGAACAGGGTCCCATTTCTGTTTTTGATTTATTTGATTTTTATAACCTTTTATCTCTTACTGTCGGATTGTGTGGCTACTTAGCTTACAAAGAACACGAAACCAGGCTAGCTAAAAGGCAGATTGTCCAGAGGTAAAAGTGGTTTATTGCAAAAGAATGGTTTTAGCATCCCTTATCTCTTACGTCGAGGCTGCGTGACTACTTAACTTACAAAGAACACTGAAACCAGGCAAAGTTTGTCCAGAGATAAGGGTGTTTATTGTGAAAAGATTTTTGAGGTATTTTTTTCTTTTATTTTTACTGTTGTATGTTTATGTTATGCAACAAAAAAATGCAACAAACAAATGCGAGACACAATTCACTCATCCGCGAATAGTAGGACGACGTTTTTATCACGAGGTAGGGGTATCCTGTAGAAGAGTGCGTATTCGGGGTAGTTCTAAATTTCCTCACCAAGGTCGAGGCCCCCAAGGTGCCCCATTATAGGGTCCCCACTCTCCCAGCCTTCAGACCATGCATGGCACTAGGGCCTTGTCAGTCTTTGGGCCAAAAGAGGAAGGTTATCACCTTCAGTGGTGGTTTCCGACCATACCGGTGGGCTCATGGCCCTCACAAC
This sequence comes from Sphenostylis stenocarpa, assembly GCA_963425845.1. NCBI lineage: Eukaryota > Viridiplantae > Streptophyta > Magnoliopsida > Fabales > Fabaceae > Sphenostylis > Sphenostylis stenocarpa. The sequence continues at coordinate 38,947,270 of OY731403.1, forward strand.
GGCAAATCATACAATGCCACCTACTCCTTAAGGTTATCCCACTTGCCCCGGGTATAGGGGGAAGCTGTTGTGTGCAAGGGTTTGTGTACAATTGTTATTTCAAACAATTGCATAAAAAAACATACAACGACTATTAAAGCCAAACAATAAAGCATGTTATAAAACAACGAAGGGTAAAGGCGTAATTTTAAGTTTTTATTTCTCAAACTAGTCTATCACTAAATGGGATCAATTCTCCAGTGTCCCCAATGAAGTCGCCATCTGTCACCGCCGTCAAAAGAGGTGGTCGGAGCAACGCGATGATTTTGGTTGATTCGCATTTTTTAAAGAAATGGTTCAATGCCTTTAGGTTGTTCGATAACCGGGCTGGACCTAAAGGCGAGGTTTTTGAAAAGGTTCGAGGAGTCGCCACCAATATTTTTACCAAAAACATTGGAAAAGGAAAAGAAGGCGATGGTTTTTAAGAAAAAACCAACTTTGGTCATTATAACCAGAGTTAGTAAGGGATTTAGTTACGTGTGGGGAAGGTATTAGCTTCCCCACAACGCCCATTCGGGTTCCCTATGATGGATTGTTTTTGTAAAGAAATAAGAACATTTAAAACTACACTTTTACCCTTATTTATTCATTGCAAAATTTAAATTATTGACTACATGGCCCTTAATAACTAATGCACATAGATAGTAACTAATAAAAGAGATAAAATAGAATAAGGGATATGAGGGAACCTTCGAAGAAAGCTTTTTATAAAATATTCTTGAAAAGGGTGCTTTTTGGCAAACCCCACGCTCTACAATGCAGCTCACTCCTCTCTCGAAGCACTTTAGAACGCTTCCTAAGAACTCTAGAACTCTGGAAATGCTTCAGAGGGGTCCTAGGAGAGTATTTTGAGAAGTATGCAGTTGGAGAAGTCGTAGAATGGTGTGAAAATGAGGTGAAGGTCCCCCCCTCTTATAGAAATTCGCACCTGTCAGATCGGGACCTCCATCTCACTTGACAAGGTCAGGACTGCCATCTCTACTTTTGGGACTATCGTCTCGCCTTTAGCAAGTGGCGAGATGGTGGTCTCGCCTTTGGCAAGTGGCGAGACGGTAGTCTCGCCAAACGGGAAGGTGGTTTCGCCCAACGAGACGGCAGTCTGGTCCTTATCCAATGACGAGACAGCGTCAAATGAGACGGCGGTCTCGCCCTGAGTCAACAGCGTGACGGAGGTCTCACCAAACGAGACGGTGGTCTCACAAAACGAGACGGCGGTCTAGACCCTTTGGGTGGAATTTATTATTTTTTGTGTACAAAAATCCTTCCTATTCTAATATGGGGCCTATTGATCAATCCTAGGGACTTTTTAGGCCTTGCTCATCTTCGAACGGAAGTCTTCTGCTTTTTATTTTGAGGTCGGGCAAGATTTGGGGTCTACACCCAATCTTCAGCACCTGTTAGTTCCAACAACCTATCTGGTTGGATCTTTGATGATGATCTTCAAGACAAGTTTCTGCAATCCTTCAGGGAGAGGAAGTTAGTTTTTCCAAAACGTATGTCTCTGGATTTCTTCTATTCTAAAGGTTCCTCTTCCCAAGAGCATCTTGCAAATCAGGGTCTCTCTACTTTTTTGGAGTTAGGAAGTGGAAACCATATTTCCAAACTCTACTACCCTGATTTGGTGAAAGTATTCGACAGTAATCTAAAGTGGGATGAGGATGACCTCTACTACTCCCAGGTAAAAGGTGTTGCTATAGTGCTAGATGACAATATTTGGAAAAATGTTGTTGGAGTTCCCACCAATGTTGGTATGGACATTATTGAGGGCTTGTAGACCCCAAATCTTACCCGAGCTCTCAAATAAAGCTAGAAGACCTCCGTTTGAAGATGGATAAGGCCTCTTTAGGTCCCTAGGCATGTTTATTTGGCTCCATGGTAGGATAGGAAAGCCTTTTGTACTCGAAAATAAGAGCAATCTCGCCAAGAGCCCGAGACAACCATCCTGTTTGGCAAGACGACCGTCTCACCTCATAAGGGCGAGACAGCCGTCTCGCCACAAGGGTCGAGACGGTCGTCTCACCTTACAAAGGCGAGATGGCCATCTCTCCACTTGTAAGGCGAGATGGCCGTATCGATTGGCAAGATGACCGTCTCGCCTGACAAGGGTTGAGACGGTCGTCTCGCCCTGACTTGCACGGAAACCTATAAATAGGACCTCGTCCCCTCCCTCAAGACACACAATTCACATAGTTTTTCATCCCTTCTCTCTTCCTAGAAGCTCTCTTAAGACTTCGGGATAACTCTGAGCACTTTCCAGAGTTTGAGAGCCTTCCGATTTCCATTTAAAGTAGAAATTGGTTAAGGAGGTCTCCTTTTGGGACATCTGGGACTCGGTAGAAGGGTAGTTTATTTTATTCTAGGAGAGGAGCGTGCTTATAGAGTGCGGGGACAGCCAAAAAGCATCCTCATTACTTAAAGAGTTAATATAAAAGCTCGCTTCGGAGGTTCCTTTTCTATTCTCTCTCCTTTATTGCTTTCCTTGTATGCATTAGATACTAGGATCATGTAGACATTTAAATTCTGCAGGTAGATAAAATAAATAGGGTAAAAGCATAATTTCTTAGTCTTTATTTTATAAACTAGTCCATCATATGGAACCCGAAAGGGGTGTTGTGGGGTGCTAACACCTTCCCCACACGTAACTAACTACCTTACCCAACTCTGGTTGTAATGACCAAAGTTGGTTTTCTAAAAAACCAACACCTTTTTCTTCCTTTTTCAATGTTTACGGTAAACACATCGGTGGCGACTCCATCGAACCTTGTAGACCCCAAATTTTGCCCGGGCTCCAAATAAAGTCAGAAGATCCCCTATTCGAAGACGGCCGGAGCCTAACAAGCCACTAGGAGAGACTATTAGGCTCCCATACCAAGATAGGAGGGTTTTTTGGCCCAAAATAAAGTTTCTCGCGTTGAAGGGGACTCCCGGGTCAAGTCTCGCTCAAGCGAGTACGTCCGTCGCTTGAGCGACAGGTGCCGCAAACAAAGGGGACTCCCAGGTCAAGTCTCGCTCAAGCGACTGGTATACTCGCTTGAGCGACGGATGCTCCAACAAGACCGGGGTCTCGTTGACTACGAAAACGAGACCGGGGTCTCGTTCACCCAGACCGGGGTCTCGTTACCAGCGAAAACGAGACGGCGGTCTCGTTGTACGAGACGGCGGTCTCGTTGTACGAGACGGCGGTCTCGTTGATCATGTTAAACGAGACGGCGGTCTCGTTGTACGAGACGGCGGTCTCGTTGCTTATGGTAAACGAGACGGCGGTCTCGTTGTGCGAGACGGCGGTCTCGTTGCTGTCAGACGAGACCGGCGGTCTCGCCATCTGACAGCGCGAAAACCTATAAATAGGGGCTCTCCACCCCTCATTTCCACACACCACAGCTGCATAGCTCTCCCTTCTCTCTAAAACTTCTCTCTAGAATCCCTCCGACGCATTTCCGGAGTTTCTGAGTGTTTTCAAGAGTGATTTTCGGCGTTCGAGAGGTTTCCGACGTCTTGTAGAGTGAAGGGCTACCATAAAGCACCCTATTTTTCCAGAGAATTAATATAAAAAAGCGTGCTTCGGAGGTTCAAATTCTCTCTTTCCACCTTTACCGCTTTTATCTTAAATTATGCAGTAGACATTAGGGCCATGTAGTCATACTTTTAAATTCCGCAGAATAAAAAGGGCAAAAGTGCGTTTTTCTAGTTTATCAATAAAAATAAGCCGGCCTATCATAGGGAACCCGAAAGGGGCGTCGTAAAGGGACTAATACTCCCTTCGCACGTAACCAACTCCCTTACCCAACTCTGGTTCTAATGACCAAAGTTGGTTTTCGAAAACCAACGCCTTTTTTAAAACCCCTTTTCCGATGTTTATGGTAAAAATATCGGTGGCGACTCCATAGAACCCAAAATAAATAAGTCCTTGGGTTAGCCCGGTTGTCGGACAACTCAAGGACACTTTTCGAAAACCTCGTCTTTAGGTTAGCCCGGTTATCGGACAACCTAAGGACGTTGTAACCACCAATAAAAACGCGAAAACAAGAGGGTCGATAAAACCATCGCGTCGCTCCGACCGCCTCTTTTTGACGGCGGCGACAGATGGCGACTCCACTGGGGAAGCCTAGAGAGTTAGTCCCATTTAGTGATAGGTCGGCTTAAACAATAAATAAACCAAGAAAATACACTTTTGCCCTTAACTTGTATTTATAACATGTTTTATTGTTTGGCTTTCAATAAACTGTTGTTTGTTTATACTTACGCAATTGATTGAAATATAAATTGCACACAATCCCTTGCACACTACAGTTCCTCCTATACCCGGGGGCAAGAGAGATAACCATAGGGAGTGGGTGGCAGGTACGGTTCGCTGCGGTTAGGGCCGTGTGCCCACCGGTGTGATCGGAAACCACCACTCAAGGTGATAACCTTCCTCTTTTGGCAACAAGACCAGACTCGACCTTAGTGTTGAGCATGGTCGGACGGCTGGAGAGTGGGGACCCTATAATGGGGGCACCTTGGGGGCCTTAGCCTGGTGAGAACGAGTTAGAACCTACCCTAAACCAATGCACTTTTCTGCAGGGAAAACCCTACCTCGTGAAAAAAATGGAATCTCGCCGGTTCGGGGATGATCGAATTGTGTGTGCATATGTTTGTTGCATTTGTATGTTGCATGGCATAAACAAACAACAGAACAAAATCACAAAAAATATTTTACAAATAAACACCTTTATCTCGGACAGTCTGCCTTTTAGCTAGCCTGGTTTCAGGTTCTTTGTAAGCTAAGTAGCCACGCAGTTCCGACAGAAGAGATAAGGGACGATAAATATTCTTTCACATAAAGCCATATTTTATCTCGGACAGTCTGCCTTTTAGCTAGCCTGGTTTCAAGTTCTTTGTAAGCTAAGTAGCCACGCAGTTCCGACAGAAGAGATAAAAGGCTATAAAATAAAAATTCAAAATAAAAAATAAAAATCCAAAAAATAAACGAAACAACTCTTGACAAAGTCAAAGCATCCATACTACATCATATCATGAGTAAAGAAAAACCAAGGAGAGAAAATAAAAATGGGAGCGCATTCAGCATCATTTAAATAAAAAACTCTCATGCATAAGCATATCCCATGTTAGTTTAAGCACTCAACATGCATTAATAAAACTTTTTCGGACATTCTAGAAAGTGGCTGGTCCTTTTCCTACCCGTACTCGCGCACAAAAGGCTAAGGCAATGGAAAATCTAGAGGAGCAAAACCGAAAGCTCACTGCAGAAGTTAATACCCTCCAGGAGCGAGGTAGCTCAACTAATGGAGGTTATACGCCAAGGCCGAGCAAGGGCGCCGAGGGCCAAGCTGAAAATGCCCCTTCCCATCACGAAGAGGAAGAAGAAGAAGAATACTTTTTCGGCGGGAAGGATGCCAAGACTACACGCATCCTTACCCCAGAAGTATCCAAACAACAACTCTCCACCCTGGAGGAGAGGCTGAAGGCGGTCGAAGGACATAACTTCGACGTCAAGGAGGTAGCCGATATGTGCCTCGTGAAAGACATCCGCTTCCCTCCCAAATTCAAGGTCCCGGACTTCCCCAAGTACGCCGGGCTGACCTGCCCCAAGAACCATCTTACGATGTATTGCCGTAAGATGGCCGCCCATGCCGACAACGAGAAACTCCTGATCCATTGCTTTCGGGAGAGTCCGGCGGATACTGGCTCTCAAGCTGGTACATGCAATTGGAGAGAGGCAGGTCCAGAGCTGGAAGCAGCTGCGAGACGCTTTTCTCCGTCGCTACCGGTACAACATCGATCGACCCACGATAGGTCGGATCTCGGAGCTCCGAGCAAAAGGGGCGACGAGCCCTTTAAAGCGTATGCCCAAAGGTGGAGGGAAATGGCAGCCCGAGATAGAGCCTCCTTTGACGGACAAGGAGACAGGTGGCTATGTTCATCGACTCAGCTGGCTGGAGCGTACTACGACAAGGCAATAGCCGGTACCTCCAACCTCTTCTCGAGATATAGTCACTGTAGGCGAGAGGGTGGAGCAAGGATTAAGGAGCGGGAAGATCGCACGGTCTTCCCAAGCTGGTGTCTCCTTCAAGAAGCCCGCAGGCAAGAAGAAGGACGAGTCCGTGCACGCAATCAACTTTGCCACTCCTTCTTCTACCCCACAAATGCCCAAGCAACCCCGCAAGAAAGAGAGGAAGTTCACTCCTATCACCACTTCCTACGAGCTGCTGCTGCCCTCAGTGCTTGGAGGCTAAGCTCTGACCTGCGCTCCTCCTAAGAAGCAATTAGAGCCTCCTTACCCCGAATGGTATAAGCCGAACGAAAAATGCGCTTACCATTCGGGCGCACCCGGTCATTCTACGGAGAACTGCTTGACCCTCAAGTATCGGGTTCAAGAGTTAATCGACGCGGGTGGATTACTTTTGACACCTCTGCTTCTAGCACCGATGACAAACCTCTATCGAAGCCGGAGTAGCAAAGAGGGAGGACTAGGAGGACCGGCCTTAGGGTTTCTTTTTAGCTTTCTCTATATCTCCTGCGGTCCCGCCCGTGGCGCAGGAATTTTGACCAAAAAGGGCTTGTAAATAACATCATTTTCCTTAATATACGAGGCATTTTTCGTCAACATTCATTCCATTCATTCTTTTCTCTCTTACATTTATTATTCTTTCAGAAATAAATTGAATAATAAAATCTATGACTAAAACAGAACCTAAAACGCATCATGTACTGTGATTGATGAATCCCCATGGACTCCGGAAACGAAAGGCGAATGGGCTGAGTCCGACAGTGAGCGAGGAGACCATTTCTCCGGACATGCAAAGGATGCTTGGAAAAAGAAACACGCATCATACAACCACATCAAGAAGAGATAGAAGCTGTAAATTTGGGGAAAGAGGACGAGGATAAAAAGGTGAACATAGGCACCCAAATGGAAAATAGCACGAAAGAAGGATTAATACTACTCCTAAAAGAATATATGGATGTATTCGCCTGGTCATACCATGACATGCCAGGGCTTGACACGAGCATAGTGGAGCACAGATTGCCACTAAAAGAGGGGTTCCGACACTGTAAAGCAAAAGCTCGGGAGAATTAAACCTGGCTGGTCTTTAATGATAAAAGAGGAGGTGCGAGAGGCGGTTGGATGCTAATTTCCTGGTAGTTTCCAAGTACCCAGAATGGTTGGCCAACATAGTACCCGTCATCAAAAGACCGGGAAGGTCGAGGTCTGCGTGGATTATAGGGACCTTAATCGAGCAAGTCCAAAGGACGACTTTCCCCTACCACATATAGACACGCTAGTGGACCATACCGCTACTAACACGTTGTATTCCTTCATGGATGGGTACGCGGGGTACAACCAAATCAAGCTGGCCATGGAGGATAGAGAAAAAACCTCCTTCATTACACCATGGGGGACTTTTTGTTATCGCGTAATGCCTTTCGGACTCAAGAATGCGGGGGCAACCTATCAAAGGGCTATGGTTACATTATTCCACGACATGATCCACAAGGAAATAGAAGTATATGTGGACGACATGATAGCCAAGTCCGGAAATGAAATGGACCACATCCAATATCTCCGGAAACTCTTTGATCGACTCCGGAAGTATCAACTTAAGCTAAACCCGGCAAAATGTACTTTCGGAGTGCGGTCGGGAAAACTTCTAGGGTTCATTGTCGGTGAAAGAGGAATCGAGGTGGATCCAGACAAAACAAAGGCAATTTTGGAAATGCCCCCACCAAGCACGGAAAAGGAGATCGAGAGGTTTTCCAGGTCGGATAAACTACATCGCACGTTTCATCGCACGAGTTAACGGATAAATGTATCCCTATCTTTAAAGCTATTGCGCAAGAATCGACCAACGGTATGGAACGAAGAATGCCAACAGGCGTTTGATAAAATCAAAGCTTGTTTAACCAACCCACCGAGTATTGGTACCACTGTCGAAGGAAGACCTCCGATCCTATATTTGGCGGTTCTCGAAGAATCCATGGGATGCGTACTCGGCCAACATGATGAAGCCGGGAAAAGGAACGAGCCATTTACTATCTCGAGTAAAAAATTCTTAGATTATGAAACCCGCTATACACCATTCGAGAAAACATGTTGCGCATTGGTGTGGGTCACTCGACGTCTCGAGACGAGTACATGGCTCGACATACAACATGGTTGGTCTCTAAAATGGACCCAATCAAGTACCTCTTCGAGAAGCCCATCTTGACCAGGAAGAATAGCTAGGTGGCAAGTTCTCCTCTCGAGAATTCGACATTATCCATGTCACCCAGAAAGCTATTAAAGGAAGTCCCCTAGCGGATTATTTAGCTCATGGGTCCACAGATGAATACCAATCTCTACAAGATGACTTCCCCGATGAGCACATTATGCACATCGAACACGAAGAGACCAAAGAAGAGATGTGGACCATGTTCTTCGATGGGGCTTCCAACATGCTTGGACACGGGATAGGCACTATCTTAATATCCCCTGAAAAGAAACACATTCCTGTAACAGCCAGGCTTAATTTTGATTGCACCAATAACATGGCCGAATACGAAGCATGTGCATTGGGAATCCAAGCAGCTTTAGATCATGGGGTCACTAAGCTCAAAATATTCGGCGATTCATCCCTCGTTATCTATCAACTTAAGGGTGAATGGGAAACCCGAAACGCCAAATTGATCCCATATCTAGAGTACATCCACGAGGCTGGTCGCAAGAATGGAAAGTGTCACCTTCCAGTACATTCCTAGGGAGGATAATCAAATCGCCGACGCCCTAGCCACACTATCATCCATGTTTGCCCTGGACCAGGAACATGAGATGCCAATCATTCAAGTCAAGCTGCACGATAAGCAAGCTTTCTGTATGGCGAGTAAATGACGAGCGCGATCAAAACCCACTGGTACCATGACATTAAGCGGTACCTCATGAAGGGAGAATACTCGAGGGAATCAGTGACAATGATAAGCGAACCATTCGCAAAAGGGCCATAGGGTTCACATTGATTGAAGGAACCCTCTACAAGAAGAGCCCCGATTCCACTCTCTTAAGGTGTGTGGACCAAGAAGAAGCCCAAACACTGATAAAAGAAATCCACAAGGGGACTTTTGGAACCCACGCACCAGGGCATGTCATGACAAAGAAAATCCTCAGGGCGGGGTACTATTGGTCCACGATGGAAGGCGATTGTCACCAATACGCTAAGAAATGTTATAAGTGCCAAGTTTACGCCGATAACATTCATGTGCCGCCCGCACCCCTCGGTAACTCTGGCTACACCATGGCCATTTTCTATGTGGGGCATGGATGTCATCGGACCCATCGAACCCAAAGCTTCTAACGGCCATCGTTTCATATTAGTAGCAATCGACTATTTTACCAAGTGGGTTGAGGCGGCGTCATACGCACACGTAACCCGGAAAGTGGTGACCACCTTCATCAAGAAAAACATTATATGTCGGTACGGCATCCCTCATAGGCTCATTACTGACAATGGGACCAATCTCAACAATAAGATGATGGAGGAATTATGCCAAGACTTCAAAATTCAGCACCACAATTCCTCTCCGTACAGACCAAAGATGAACGGTGCGGTGGAGGCAGCCAACAAAAATATCAAGAAAATTATCCGGAAAATGGTGGTCACCTATAAGGACTGGCATGAGATGCTTCCCTTTGCCCTACACGGCTACAGAACATCGGTACGGACCTCCACGGGGCTACTCCCTTTTCCCTCGTTTATGGAATGGAGGTCGTACTACCAGTAGAGGTCGAAATACCCTCCCTACGAGTCGTCATGGAAGCCAAATTGACAGAAGCTGAATGGGTCCAGAACCGGTATGATCAGTTGAACCTAATAGAAGAAAAAAGACTGAAAGCCATATGTCGAGGACAAGCTTATCAACGAAAAATCAAGAAGGCCTACGACAAGAAGGTCAATCCCGCACTTTCCAAGAAGGAGATCTAGTAGTAAAGAAACTGCTCCCGGCACAGGAAAGACAAAATCGGGAAATGGGCGGCCAACTATGAAGGACCCTTTGTGGTCAAGCGAGCCTTCTCGGGGGAGCCCTTATCCTCACCAATATGGACGGAGAAGAACTCCGATATCCTATCAACTCGAGATGCGGTAAAAAAATATTACGCTTAAGGAGCATTGCTCGTGACCCGTCAGGATGAAAACTCGCAAAGAGCGTCCTGGGCAAAAGATAGGGCCTATATACCTCACTAGGATACGTCCTAGGCAAAAAGTAGAGGCACACACACAAAAAAAAAAAAAAAAAAAAAGGGAGAGCAATGATTACCTTAGCCGAAAACCGCAAAGGCGACTAAGGTAATACTTACGCAACAGCAAGCAAACTTCGCATAGTCTTCACTCCGGGCTCGGGCATTTCAAGCTGAAGTGACCGGGAAGAATGGGGAAGCAAAAATCACGGATATAATTGTGGTACCCTCATACGGTTTAGCCAACCCGGCCGACCATGCTTACAAATTCTCTTGTAAACCTCCATAAACCATATCGTTATATCAATAAAATTGTCTTTTCTTCTCCTTACCTACTTGCGTAAATGCCTCTGTATTAACGAAATATGAGCATGCATAAAACAAGCAATTTGAGAAAGCATAATAACAAAAGACGCACATCACCAACCAGGGTCGTCCCAAGTAAAAAGTACAGGGTAGCCTGCTAGATCGAAAACCCGCAAAGGGCGGTCTAGGCAAAAAATAAGGCTTTTATAAAAAGGAAAAGCTCATCAAAATACCTCACGGAAAGAATTAAAACCCGCTAGACCGAAAACCCGCAAAGGGCGGTCTAGGCAAAAGATAGGGTTGAAAAAGTGCAAAAAGAATAATCACGAGAAAACAAAAGAAGGAAAGCACCGGTCACTTTCTAAATGTCCTCAAATGGAACTACATTTAGGGCATCCACACACAAGTAGTCACACAAAAATGACTTTGTCAAGAGTAAAACAAACAAAAATACTATAGAAAGCATTTAGCCTCATGCTTGCATTCATCTCAATATGATTTCGTCGACCTTTTGCCTCCGTTACAAAAGCCGGCGCAACAAAAAACCAAGAAAAGAAAAAAAGACATATGCTCAGAAAAAGCCAAAACCCTAAGATCGCGAGAAAAAAAAAGGAGATGAAACCGCAAGAAAAAGGCAGGGTTAAGTCATCGCACCAACCAATAAAGTTTCGACCACCAAACAAAAGCCAAACAAAAACAAGATCCATCCAACCAACCAGCAAGGATTGGATGATTACTACCAAAAGAACAAAAACAAAGGACCCCCGGCAATCAGCAAAGGCCGATTGATCACCAACAAAATCCCTGGCATGGCCCGGATGACTCTTCAAGAAAGCCGAAAAGCAGTCAAATCAACACAAGCAGCACTCTCCAGAGAGCTGCGCTTGATCTGCGCCCGAGCCAGATCAGTAAGTCGCATTACCACCCTGATGGGGGGTTCATACCCATCCGGTCCCGCACAAACGGACTGTACCACCCCGATGGGGGGTTCATACCCATCCGGTCCCGCACAACGGATGTACCACCACGATGGGGGCCCGTACCCATCCGAGTCCCGCACAACGGACTGCAACTACCGGCCTGATGGGGGGTTTATACTCATCAACCGAAGGATCGGCTACGTCGGGAGTAGTATCCGGAGGTTCCACCACGTGTCCATCGAAAGGATCGGCTACGTCGAAGTAGTATCACTGGAAGTGCACGAGCACGGAAATCATTCCCCGAGAGTCGGCGCATGAGCGACCCGAGCGATAAGCCGCCATCACCACCGGTCCTACGCGGTGGGACTGCGCCAGCCGGATAGGGGGTTTATACCTATCAACCAACACACGAGAAGCGCCTTGCCGGCGCATGGGCCACATGAACTGTAAGCCGCCATTACCACCCTGATGGGGGGTTCATACCCATCCGGCCCCACACAACGGACCGTACCACCCTGATGGGGGGTTCATACCCATCCGGTCCCACACAACGGACCGTACCAGCCTGATGGGGGGTTTATACCCATCAACCAAAGGATCGGCTACGTCAGAAGTAGTATCCGGAGGTTCTACCACGTGTTCACCAAAGGGATCGGCTACGTCAGAAGTAGTATCTCGAAGGCACGCGACCACAACATTTCCCCAGAGGATCATCCGCCACAAGACATCCGAAAGGCAACCGGGCAAGAGGGTCAACTCCTTTACCCCCCAGTCGATCATCCTGACAACAGAAGGCCAGCAGTCGACTGGATGGGTAAAGGGGGGGCAGCTGTAGACCCCAAATTTTGCCCGGGCTCCAAATAAAGTCAGAAGATCCCCTATTCGAAGACGGTCGGAGCCTAACAAGCCACTAGGAGAGACTATTAGGCTCCCATACCAAGATAGGAGGGTTTTTTGGCCCAAAATAAAGTTTCTCGCGTTGAAGGGGACTCCCGGGTCAAGTCTCGCTCAAGCGAGTACGTCCGTCGCTTGAGCGACAGGTGCCGCAAACAAAGGGGACTCCCGGGTCAAGTCTCGCTCAAGCGACTGGTATACTCGCTTGAGCGACGGATGCTCCAACAAGACCGGGGTCTCGTTGACTACGAAAACGAGACCGGGGTCTCGTTCACCCAGACCGGGGTCTCGTTACCAGCGAAAACGAGACGGCGGTCTCGTTGTACGAGACGGCGGTCTCGTTGATCATGTTAAACGAGACGGTGGTCTCGTTGCTTATGGTAAACGAGACGGCGGTCTCGTTGTGCGAGACGGCGGTCTCGTTGCTGTCAGACGAGACCGGCGGTCTCGCCATCTGACAGCGCGAAAACCTATAAATAGGGGCTCTCCACCCCTCATTTCCACACACCACAGCTGCATAGCTCTCCCTTCTCTCTAAAACTTCTCTCTAGAATCCCTCCGACGCATTTCCGGAGTTTCTGAGTGTTTTCAAGAGTGATTTTCGGCGTTCGAGAGGTTTCCGACGTCTTGTAGAGTGAAGGGCTGCCATAAAGCACCCTATTTTTCCAGAGAATTAATATAAAAAAGCGTGCTTCGGAGGTTCAAATTCTCTCTTTCCACCTTTACCGCTTTTATCTTAAATTATGCAGTAGACATTAGGGCCATGTAGTCATACTTTTAAATTCCGCAGAATAAAAAGGGCAAAAGTGCGTTTTTCTAGTTTATCAATAAAAATAAGCCGGCCTATCATAGGGAACCCGAAAGGGGCGTCGTAAAGGGACTAATACTCCCTTCGCACGTAACCAACTCCCTTACCCAACTCTGGTTCTAATGACCAAAGTTGGTTTTCGAAAACCAACGCCTTTTTTAAAACCCCTTTTCCGATGTTTATGGTAAAAATATCGGTGGCGACTCCATAGAACCCAAAATAAATAAGTCCTTGGGTTAGCCCGGTTGTCGGACAACTCAAGGACACTTTTCGAAAACCTCGTCTTTAGGTTAGCCCGGTTATCGGACAACCTAAGGACGTTGTAACCACCAATAAAAACGCGAAAACAAGAGGGTCGATAAAACCATCGCGTCGCTCCGACCGCCTCTTTTTGACGGCGGCGACAAACCTTTTCGAAAACCTCGCCTCTAGGTTCAGCCCGGTTATCAGACAACCAAAAGGCGTTGAACATCTTCTTTAAAAAACGAAAGTCAATAAAAACCATCACAACGCTCCAACCAACACTTTTGACGACAGCGACAGATGGCAACTCTACTGTGGAAGCTAGAGAGTTGATCCAATTTAGTGATGGACTAGTCTAATAAAGAAAAACTCGAAATTATGTTTTTACCCTTCCTTGCTTTTATAACATGTTTTATTGAATGGCTTTAATAACTATTGTATGTCTATTTTCTGCATTTGTTTGAAATAAACAATTGTACACAAACCTTTGCACACAACAGTTCCCCCTATACCCGGGGGCATGTGGGATAACCTTAGGGAGTGGGTGGTAGGTACGATTTGTCGTAGTGAGGGTCATGAGCCCACCGGTATGGTCGAAAACCACCACTGAAGCTGATAACCTTCCTCTTTTGGCCTAAAGACTGACAAGGCGACATTCGGTTTTTCATGTCCTGTTTCACCACAGCCATAACATTTAATATTTAAAGAAGTACTTTCTCTTACCTTTCCCTTACCTTTGAAGGGTTGCTTCCCTTTGACTTTCATGAACTTGGTAAATTTCTTTATCATAAGACTCAATTGTTCTTCTTCTTCAATTTTTGAGTCTTCTTCTTCCTTCTTGTTCTTATTCTTGGAGATTTCAGTTTTGAAGGCTAGGTTCCTCTTTTGATGTTGACCTTCTTCATCATTTAGCCTTCCAAGTTCAAGTTCGTGCTCTCTCAACTTTCCAAAGAGCGCCGCCTTGGACATTGTTGCAAGATTTTGTGACTCCGTGATGGCAATCACCTTAGATTGCCATTTCCTATCCAAAGATTTCAGAATTTTTACATTTAATTCATCAACATCAAAAATTTTACCTAACCTGGTGAGATGATTCACTATATGCGTGAAACGATTTTGAACATCAACGATTGTTTCCCCTTGTTGCATTCAGAACATCTCATATTCTTGGATCAATGAATTCTTCCATGCTCTTTTTACATCGTCGGTACCTTCGTGGGTTACTCTTAACATTTCCCACATTTCTTAAGCACTCTTACAAATAGAGATCCTGTAAAACTCATCAAGGGTTAACGCAGATGAAATTATATTTCTAGCCCTAACATCAAATTAGGCTTTTCTATTTTCTTCAGCCGACCATCTAGAAAATGGTTTTGATACTTCTACTCCATTTTCAGTTACTTTAGGAACAAAAGGACCATTTAAAATTGCATCCCAAACACCTCTATCAACAGACTCCAAAAAATTTTGCATTCTAACTTTCCAAAAAGGATAATTTTGCCCAGCAAAAAGTGGGGGTCTATTGATAGAAGTCCCCTTGGCAAACATTTGATTTTACCCAGCCATTTTTGAAAATTGAATGACTATCAAAGCAAGCTCTGATACCACTTGTTAGAATCGCGCAGCGGAATGTTTGCGTTTACGAACAACAACCAAGAGGGGGGTGAATTGGTTTCTTAAACAAAAATTAGGGTTTTAAAATTTTTCCCAAATTTCACCGATTAAAATGTTGTGTAAAGTAAATAGAGAAGGGATAGAAGATTACACAGTCGATTTATACTGGTTCGGATCAAAAGACCCTATGTCCAGTTGCTAATCACTCAAACAGAGGATTAACACTGCCACTATAATCACAGTTATACAAATACATTACAAATGAAAAGATAAGGTAAAGAATACACCTCTCTTGAGTCACACAAGAGATGAACACCTCCTTTGAATTCACAAAGGATGAAGAACAACTTTCCCTAGAGACGGCACAACACACAATCCACCAAGAAAACCCACTCAGTGATTCTTATCGCTTCTAGCCCACACTAGGTTTCAAAAGCTCATTTTTCCTCCCAACAAATAGTTCTCTGGCAGTCACAACTCTTAACTTTTGTTTGAAAAAGGTTGTTCAATTTGTAGAGAGCCTTAGAGAACCTTAAGTAGAGAGATTAGGGTTTGGGAATTGGGGATTTTCGAAAATAGATGAATTGGGAATAGGGTTTTCGAAACTTGGTCCAATTTTGAATTTCAAAACACATATCTGACTGAAATAATCGATTATCTTGAGTGTTAATCGATTATTCCAGAGGCATTTTCATAGAGGACCAAAAACTACATCATTTAATCGATTAATAGGCCAGTTAATCGATTAACAACCCAGTTAATCGATTAACAGGGTATTTAGTCGATTATTCCAGAGAGCAAAGACTGAAAATGGTTTTCTTTCTGTAATAATCGATTATCCTGCCATTTAATCGATTATTCCAGTATGTTTTTGATAGAAATGAGTTTTTAGAGCTTTTAAAGAGTGGTCTATGTGTTGACTATCTTGGACTCTAATATTACAGACTTAAAAACATAAAAACAGAGTTATTACATAACATTACAAGTCTTCAAATCTTTAAGTCCTTTATTCTTGAATCGTCATCAAAATAAACAAGCTTCATATCCATGTATATTCAACAATCATATCCTTGTATGTTTCAACATTTAATCCATTAAAAACAAAAGTAATCGGTTAAATGGTTTTTAGGAAATTGTTTTAACTAATATGAGCTTTATCAATTCAAATGTTTTAAACCTTACATAACAAAATTTTAACTGATATGCTTTTGAAATAATCGATTATTTTCATTAAAAGAGTTTTTGAAAATCTTTTGCCAGTGTTTTAACTAATATAGATTCGAAATAAGCAATTAAAATCACTTAAGATGTTTTGAAATGTGTTCTGGAAGTTTTTTAATCGATTAAACTTCGAAATAATCGATTAAAACCACTTGAAAAGCTTTTTTATCGATGTAATGTCATATATGACCGATCAGAACAAGTTATAATCGATGTAATCTAAAAATTGATCGATCAGAATTATTTCAATCAATTAAGCTGTGAATTAATCAATTAAAACAACTTAATGAACTTTTGCTAACTGTTTTAACAGATTCAAAGAAGTTTTAATCGATTAATAAAAAACTTTTAATAGATTAAAAGAATGGTTTAATAGATTAATTAAACCAGAAGTTGAAAAACTTTTTATATAAACAGACTTGATTCAACATTTTAAAATATACTTTTGAGCAATCAATCAAGCAATCATAAGAGCTACTTTCAAGAAAGAATCACACAAGTTTTGTGAAGTTTTTCAAAGTTCTTTCTTGAGGCAAATTTTGCATTCTTTTAGTGAAGAAACTCATTCTGTAGGAGCTGCATAATCCGGGTTTGATTGTCCTAGTTTCTTCTCTTCATTTCTTTACATTTCTTTACTATATTGTGGGTGTCTAGAATTGTTGGGCACTGGTTTTGTAGCTAGAATTTGGCTACAGGTTGGTACAAGAAGTGTAACTTGGTTCTTGGGTGGTGAGTGTCAGGAATTGTTGGGCACTGGTTCTGTAGCTGGAATTTGGATGCAGGTTGGTTCAAGAACTAGAATTTGCTTCTTGGTGAAAATTTAGGTGGAAGATCTAGAATTTGGGTCTTGTGGTAGATTGGGTGTGTGATTAGAATATGTAATTGTGAAATATTCAATCTAGTTGAACTAAGCAGGAATTTGGCTGAGAACTAGATATATCCCTGGTATTGGGTGAACCAGTATAAATCTTGGTTATATTTCTCTAAACCTTACTCTCTTTAATTCTGTTGCTGTCTTACTTTGAATAGCTTGATTTACTTGGTTCAAGAATTGGTCAAAACTCTTAATCTTTGAAATAGATAATCTGTAAATTGCGAAAATCTTTTAAAGATCAATTCACCCCCCCCCCCTCTTGATCTCAGCCTCTTTTTCTAACAATTGGTATCAAGAGCAGGGTGTTGAAAAATACTCAAGACTTTCGGTCCAAATCTTTCATGGCTGAAAACAAATTATCTTTTTCTGAGGGTGCTTCTATTAATAGACCTCCACTGTTTTGTGGTATAGACTATGAAATATGTTTGATGGTTAATTCAAATTCTCCAACATCCAGTGTAAGTTCTGATTCCTCAACAAGTACTATGAATTACAACTCATTATAAGATGCTTTTATGAAATGCATGCAGTAGCAAAGAGGTTAGAAATTGAAAACAAAAGATTAAAGAGCATGAACAATAGATTAGAAAATAAAATCATTCTTCTTGAAAAGAAAATTCTTGATGAAGAAAATAATGATAAAAACCTGGAAATGAATGATAACAATTCTGGTTGCATGTGTAATGATAAACAAGATTGTGAAAATTGTCCTGAATTACAAAAGAAATTAGCATATCTAATAAAAACTGCTTCTAAATTTTCACAAGGAAAAACTAGTCTTGATGTTATACTTGATTCTCAGAAATTGGTTATTGATCGTGGTGGTATTGGTTTTACACCTCTTATTGGAAAGAAAACTAGAGCATTCAAAAATTATTTTTCATACAATAAATATGTCTCATCACTATTTATTACATGCTTTTATTGTATGAAAAGAGGTCATTCTGTCAAATTTTGTGGAATAAAGAAATATGATATTCCAAGAGGAAAAATGAAGTGGATTCCCAAGAATTCACTCCATATAACCTAATTGGACCCTATAATTCTAAAAAGGGTACCAGATATATGCTAAATCTGTTTTCCAGAACAAAATCTGGAAATTCTTTGGTACCTGATCAACAAATATTGATTCTGGATTCATGGACCGAGTATTTTAATTGATATAAAACTGTTTTAATCGATTAATTTCACTTACAGAGAATACTAGAAAAGTTGTCCGTACAGTTTTAATCGATTATTCTACAAATTAATCAGTTAAAATGTTTTCAGGATTTTAGTATAGTTTTATCCTCTCTCTTTTAATCGATTAAAAATGATTTACATCAATTAAAATCATTAAAAGGCCAAATTTAATCGATTCTTTTTCGTTTTAATCTATTAATATTCTGATATGAACAAGATTAATCGATTTCTTTTTATCTTAATTGATTAAAATCTACTTCCAGTACAGAATTAATAAATTACTTCTCCATTTAATAGATTAGTATTGCAACTACACCAATTTCTTTTTCAGGCACAACAAAATGAAGATCTCTAGTACCTTGACAGTGGTTGTTCTAAACACATGACAGGAGATATCACAAAGTTTCACAGTTTTAAACTAAAGAATAATGGGACTGTCATCTATGGGGATAATAACAAAGGGAGAATTCTTGGAGTAGGTGACATCAAATGCACAGAAATAGGTATTATTAACAATGTACTATATGTTGAAGGTTTAAAACATAATTTGATTAGTATCAGTCAGCTATGTGACAAAGGACACAAAGTTATCTTTGGACCTGAACAACGTTAGATTATCATATCTTATTCAGACCAGGTATTGATCACTGGTAAGAGAATCAACAACATTTACATATTAAATACAAACTCTGCCAAAAATTGTTGTTTGATTGCTAAAGAGAATGATTCCTGGTTATGGCATAGAAGACTAGCTCATATTCATATAAATCATCTAAATAAACTGATTTGTAAAGATCTTGTAAATGGTCTACCTAAACTAAAGTTTGTGAAAGACAAAATATGTGATGCATTTCAAAAGGACAAGCAAGTAAAAAACTCTTTCTCAAAGAAAAATATTGTTTCAACTTCAAGACCGCTTGAACTTTTGCACATGGATCTTTTTGGTCCTTCTAGAACTATAAGTCTAGGTGGGAATCTATATGCATTGATTATAGTAGATGATTACTCAAGATTTACCTGGACAATGTTTTTGAAATTAAAATCTGATACTTTTCATGTGTTTAAGAAGTTTGCAAAACATATTCAAAATGAAAAAGGCTATTTCATCTCAAATATTCAAAGTGATCATGGGGGAGAATTTTCAAATGAAAATTTTGATAAATTTTGTGAAAAACATGGTATTAAGCATAATTTTTTTGCTCCTAGAACTCCTCCACAAAATGGTGTAGTTGAGAGGAAAAATCGTTATCTTGAAGAGTTAGCTAGGACAATGCTTAATGAAAAAGCATTACCAAAATATTTTTGGGCTGATGTCGTTATTACTGTTTGCCATGTACTAAATCGTGTTCTAATTAGACCTTTTCTCAAAAATAATCCCTATGAATTATACAAAGGCAAAAAGCCAAATATAAACTACTTTAGAGTATTTGGATGTAAGGTCTTCGTCTTAAACAATGGAAAGGAAAATCTTGGAAAGTTTGATTCCAAATCAGATGAAGGTATCTTCTTGGGTTACTCATTAAATAGCCATGCCTGTAGAATTTTCAACAAAAGGCTAAAAACTGTAGAAGAATCAGTTCATGTTGTATTTGATGAAACTAACCTAGATTTGTAGAAAAATCTGGAGTTCAGTGCAGATGATGACTTTTAACTGATAAAATGTATCAGTTAAAATTACCATAATCAACTACTTTTCAGAATCAGGAGGAGTCTATGGAAGAACCAGAGGAACAAATGCCTAAAGAATGGAAAACTCCAAGGAATATTTCAATAGACAACATCATTAGTGAAATAAAATCAGGGAGTTTCTACTAGAAGATCATTAAACAAATTTTATAATCATATCGCATTTGTATCTCAAATTGAACCTAAAACTATATCTGATGCATTAAAAGATAATAACTGGATTAATGCTATGCATGATGAATTTGTTGAACATTCAAGGACTTGATGTTGCACTTGATGGACATGAAGATTGTTGATTTTGATGATGATTCAAGAACTCAAGAACTTAGAGAGTTGAAGACTTGTTTTGTAGTGTAATAACTCTGTTTTAATTAGATTGAGTCTGTAATTTTAGTGTTTGAGATAGCCGATACATAGTCTGAACCTTAAAAGCTTCAAAAAGCTCAAGTTTATCATCCAGGCTCGGCTTTAATCGATTAAATAGGGAAATAATCGATTAAAATAGTGAGAAAAATCATTTTCTGTAACAACTCACGGGTTTAATCGATTAAACCAATTTTTAATCGATTATCAGGCGGTTTAATCGATTAAATCACCTTTTAATCGATTAAAACAGAGAGGTTTGGGTTCTGTTTATATTTGGCTCTGTTTTAATCGATTAATACTTCTTTTAATCGATTAATTACTTTCTTGGGTTACAAGTCAAACAACTTCAGGGAGGGAGCTTTCTTCATTAATCAAACTACTACACAGAGCTTCTAAAGAAATTTGAGATGCAGCACTATAAAGAGGCATCCACACCAATGTCCACCAACTGCTATCTTGATGCAGATGAAAAGGGAAAACCAACAGATCAAACAAAATATAGAGGGCTTATCAGTTCTTTATTATATCTCACAGCAAGTAGACCTGGCATAATGTTTAGTGTTTGTATGTGTGCCAGGTTTCAATCTGCACCAAAAGAATCTCATCTTACTGCTGCAAAAAGGATCCTTAAATATCTCAAAGGAACATTAAATGTTGGGTTGTGGTATCTGTTAGAATCGCGCAGTGGAATGTTTGCGTGTACGGACAAAAACCAAGAGGGGGGGTGAATTGGTTTGTTAATAAAAATTAAGGTTTAAAATTTTTTCCCAAATTTTACCGATTTAAAAGCTGTGAAAACGTAAATAGAGTAAGGATAGAGTCTTACACAGAAGATTTATATTGGTTCAGATCAAAAGACCCTACGTCCAGTTACTAATCACTCAAACAGAGGATTAACGCTGTCACTATAATCAAGTTTTACAAATAGATAACAATTGAAAAGATAAGGTAACGAAAACACCTCTCTTGAGTCACACAAGAGATGAAGAACAACTTTCCCTAGAGACGGCACAACACACAATCCACCAAGAAAACCCACTTAGTGATTCTTATAGCTTCTGGCCCACACTATGTTTCAAAAGCCCCTTTTTCCTCCAACAAACAGTTCTCTGGCAGTCACAACTCTGAACTTTTGTTTGAAAAAGGTTGTTCAATTTGTAGAGAGCCTTAGAGAACCTTAAGTAGACAGATTAGGGTTTGGGAATTGGGGATTTTCGAAACTTGGTATATTGGGACTAGGGTTTTCAAAACTTGGTCCAATTTTGAAGTTTAAAATGCATATCTGACTGAAATAATCGATTATCTTGAGTGTTAATCGATTATTACAGAGCCAAAATCAACAGGAACCCATAACCACGCCAGTTAATCGATTATTTAGGCTATTAATCAATTAACAGCCCTATTAATCGATTATTTCAGCTGTTAATCGATTATTCCAGAGAGCTGATACAGAAAATGGTTTTTTTTTGTAATAATCGATTATCCTGTCTTTTAATCGATTAAACCAGTGTGTTTTTGATAAAAATGAGTTTTTGAAGCTTCTAAAGAGTAGACTATGTGCTGGCTATCTTAGACTCTAATATTACATACTCAAAATCATCAAAATAGAGTTATTACACAAGAATACAAGTCTTCAACTCTCTAAGTCCATTGTTCTTGAATCATCATCAAAATCAACAAGCTTCATGTCCATGTAAGTTCAACATTCATGTCCTTGTATGTTTTAACAATCTCCCCCTTTTTGATGATGATCAAAGTTTTCTTTTCAAAGCCCTATAATAACATGTTTTATCTGTCACACTAACAAAAACATTAAACATACCAGATAATATTTAAATTCAATCATAAGAGGCTTTAAATATTTCTCCCCCTATTTTGATTATGATAAAAAAAAATTAAGAGCTGCCCCTCAAAATATGCATAATCTGGAAATAACTCCCCCTCAAACAAAGCAAAAATACAAATTTTATTTCATAAATGAAAATTTACAAAATAAGAAGATATGAAAACAATATTAAAACTCTTTATAGACCCCAAATCTTGCCCGGACTCCTAATAAAGCCGAAGATCGCCCATTCCGAAGATGGTTAAGACTTTATCCAAGTCCCTAGTAGATTGTTCTAGGTTCCATTTAGGATAGGAAGGGTTTTTAGAGGCATTAAAAATCGGGAAATCCGCCGGAGACAGCAGATGGCCGTCCAGAACATGCGGATGGCCATCCAGAGCAGGCAGACGGTCGTCCATGACAAGTAGACGGTCGTCCATGACAACTTTAAGGCCATGGACGGCCGTCCACACTACATGGACGGCCGTCCATGGCCACTTTTTGCCCTGGACGACCGTCTGCTTTGTCCAGACGGTCGTCCACCTTTTCCAGGCCCAAATCCCTATAAA
The DNA here is from genome assembly GCA_963425845.1 of Sphenostylis stenocarpa. NCBI lineage: Eukaryota > Viridiplantae > Streptophyta > Magnoliopsida > Fabales > Fabaceae > Sphenostylis > Sphenostylis stenocarpa. Next base: position 38,970,027 of record OY731403.1, read on the forward strand.
TAGGGGCCTCATTCCTCCGAAATTTCACACCTTTTCCACTCCTCCACTCTCTTGGAAGCTTTTTAGCACTTGAGAGCGACCCTGAGCATTATTCCGAGGTTAGATGGAGCTTTCCGATTTCCATTAAGGTTGAAATCGATTAAGGAAGTCTCTTTTTGAGGCATCCAGCCCTCGGTAGAGTGATTTGTCTTTATTTTATGGGAGGAGCGTGCTTGTAGAGTGCGAGGACTGCCAAAAAGCGTCCTCACATTTTAGAAGAATCAATATAGAGCTTGCTTCGGAGGTTCCTTCTCTATTCTCTGTCTCTTTTACCACTTTCTTTATCGTTTTCTTTGTGTGCATTAGATAATAGAGCCATGTAGATATTTAAATTCTGCAAGTAGATCAAATAATAGGGTAAAAATGTAATTTCTTTAAGTGTTTATTTTCTAAGTTAGTCCATCATAGGGAACCCGAAAGGGGCGTTGTGGGGGTGCTAACACCTTCCCCACACGTAACTAACTCCCTTACCCGACTCTGGTTGTAATGGCCAAAGTTGGTTTTTTCTAAAACCACTACCTTTTTCTTTTTTACCTTTTTCAGTGTTTAAGGTTAAAACATTGATGGCGACTCCTCGAACCTATTCGAAAACCTCGCCTTTAGGTCTAGCCCAGTTATCAGACGGCCTGAAGGCGTTGAACCGTTTCTTTTGAAAGAAAATGCGAGTCATATAAAAACCATCGCGTCGCTCCGACCGCCTCTTTCTGACGGCGGCGACAGATGGCGACTCCACTGGGGAAGCTAGAGAGTTGATCCCATTTAGTGATGGACTAGTTTAGGAAATAAAAACTAGAAATTACGCTTTTACCCTTTCTTGCTTTATAACATGCTTTACTATTTGGCTTTAATAATTGTTGTATGCTTATTTTATGCAATTGTCTGAAATAAACTGTACACAACCCTTGCACTCTACAGTCCCTCTGTACCCGGGGGCAAGAGAGAATACACATAGGGAGTGGGTGGCAGGTACGGTCGACCATTGTAATGGCCCTAGTGCCAACAGGTCGTTGTTGGAAACCACCACTCAAGGTGATAACTTTCTTTT